>JALPQI010001084.1:0-141682 GCA_025490895.1 Thaumatotibia leucotreta | reverse complement strand
CTTATTTTATTAGCCACGGCATGTAATCTAAGTACTATTGTTGTACGTAAACACCTACTACGTAAACATTCTTATTATGAAATACGCAATACTGCATTAAAAAAATACCTACTGCTCGTTAATACCTACTAAATGGTCGCAAAGGCGGAAGTACACAATGAGCCAAGTACGTTGGCCCAATGTGTAACCTACATTAGTAAGACATTTTTTACCTTGTTGCCACAAATGGATTTTTATGAGAAAAATACATTTAATACAATATTGTATTGTGCATTAAATATCAAAAAATTGTGGTTGTCAGCCTCTTGTAAATTAAAAAAAAAAATTAATAAAAAAAAAAAAAACATTTTTTTAGGCATTTGTAAAAAAGTTAGAACCTTGATTTTTTTTTTTGAAAATGTATTGCTACTAGTGCCATGTATAATCCAAATTTCAAAGAAATCTAACCATTAGTTTAGCTTCAAAAAATAAAAAAAGATTTTTTATTTTTTTTTATTTTTATCCAAACCAAGGGGATTCCAGGCTTGAAATATTGTAAAATGATATCTTATAATAAGACCAATAAACGCTTCTAAGAAAGGTATACATTCCAGCCAGGGGCAGTTTCACTATAGAAATGCGGCTAGACCCTTTATGAAAATTTCGTGATTTTGATTTTTTTTTGTGTCGTGTTTTTACATAGTAGTCATGACGCTAGAAAAATTAAATATTTTTTTAAAGATAATGTATTTAATAAGCTTTAATTTGATGTATATAACTTGTTGGCGGTATTAAAAAAAAGACCCATAAAAAATATTTATATGAATTGTAGTCATAATCCACCGTATACTTAGTAATTTAAATTTGAAATATATTGATAAATGTAACCCATAATTATGTTTTACAACATAAGGTGGAAGTACTAGTACCCGACGCTATACCAATACTCGTCATCATAGTTTGAGTTGCCATCGATAAAATAAAATCAACTATTAGGGCTTTTAAACGATGATAAATGTATGTGCCTTTAATGCTTCATATCCTAACTTTCAAATAATTAGCTTATATCTAAATTATTTGTATAATTTTAAGATAGGCTGACATTTATTAGAAATATATAATATCTTCAATGTCCCAATATGTCACATATTGGGACATTGAAGATATTATATATTCAAACTTGTACTTAGGTGCCATCTATTGGGACATCCATTGCCAGCAAAAGCACTTGACAAGTTTACTCGTACAATGGGCAGACTAAAAAAATATGCAATTTTGAGAAATTTTGATATTGTCACCCTATAAAATAAAAGCTATTTAACAAAACTTACAAACTCCTCTCCCAAAACACAGGACGATACATTATGTAGATTTATATATGAGAAAAATATAGGGATTCAAATAAATATTCTCTGTTACATGCTACGCATTGATACTTTCACCTTACTGTATTCAAAATTTTACAACGCCATTGTCCCATATTTCATCATCCAATGGTCCAATATCTTGGGACTATAGAACTACTGATTATCTGGATTAGTCCCGGTCCCTATAATCGAGTTTTTACCGAATGATCACAAAACCTGTGCCGACAGGCTTCACAATACGATAATGTGATTGTTGCGAGTGCTGTCACGCAACGTGAGTGGACAATCGGCAGAGCTTTGATTTATTTCGTGACTGGACTGTCAATGTTGGATGGATTAATTTCGGTCAACTAGAAGAAAAGCCTTGTCTGCTGAAATGGATATTACGTCAGACTGTCTACGAGTAAGATGACAAAATGTTATTTACGTGTATGATTGCAAGTTACCGAAAAATCTGACGTTTGCGAAATTCACTTGGCAAACCTGCAATTTACCATAATCGGCACTTGGTAGCTTACATTTTATACGGATGAAAAGACGAAACATGGTATTGGTACGATGGTCATTTTTATTAAACAAAACCAAACACCTAACATTCTTTTTAAACGGTCTCGAACACAGGCATTGGTATGTCTTCGTTAGAGTGTGGGCAATAATATTTGTCGCATTGTACATATTGTTATGTTCCGTTCGGATCCCTACAGTGTGATTTCAATATATTAGCGTCCAGCACTAATAATAACTAATAACAATGTGATTTTGCTAGTCACTCTTTAGATTGGTACGAGGGACACGTGTGTGATGGACTTTAGTTAGGTGCCGACCAATACTCGCGCCCTTACCATGGATTTACAATGTGAGATTTAATTTATTTAACCATAAACTTGTAAGATTACAGCAAATACCATAGCGTTGCATTGGTTCCTATTTATACATAATTACTTACGAACCGGAAGGAACCTGCTTTAAAAAGTTAAAATACCGGAAGTAACTTGTAAAGTGACAGAACATCTTGGCTTTTCACCGTAAAAAAAAGGATTAATGTCAATGTTACCGGGTAAAAGATTATCTGAAATAGTTAAAACAAAATTGGATTATAAGTTGTTTTTTTATTATTTTGTAGATTCGTTTCTTTTTTGACTTATTTGTTTGTGTAATGTAAAAATCACTTTCGATTTTTTATTTCATTGCAAGTTTGAGAAAAGCACTATGCAGATCTCGGCGAGAAACAAGGTTACAGGCCGCATATCTCTATCTGGCCGAAGGAACTGAGGTCAAATATGTCTACTTGGCCTGTAACCTTTCGTTTCCCGTCCTCTATAGTAATGTACTATCCCACAATCTTCAATTCAGTCGTCAACCTTGCTATACCTGTCGCAAACAGATCAGTCACAATACCAAAAGCTGCCTCCGCATTATTAACGCGGACTTTTTCTAACCATCCCTCTCGCACTCACGTATTGGTGCGAGCGAGCCGGATAGAAAATAAGTGCGCAGCTCATGGTACGGCTACTGCTGGGAGTAGGAAGAGTAAACTGTATCAGTGGTGTAACTTACTCTTTAGCAACGCATCATGGAAATATGAGTAGGATGAATATGTGTAACCGCGAGCTACTAAGCTATGAACTATGGGCTATAAGCACGATCAAAAGATACGCACTCCCGTGTAAATAAAAGAGACACGGCGACACTCGCCCAGCTATCAGCTATCACCGCCGAGCGAGTATCACCGTGTCTCTTTTTTTTACATAGGAGTGCGTATCTTTTGTTCGTGTTTATACTTAGCCGCCTAAAGGTGCGTTTAAACACAAAGAGCATTCGCTGTTCTAGCGCCCGTTCTAAGAAATCAACCAATCACGTTTTGTGTACCGATCGAATTTCGTAGAGTGGGAGGTTAGAACACCGAATGCTCTTTTAGTTTAACCGCACCTTAACATGTCTCCGGCCGCGTGGTGACGGTAGTAAGTTTACATTAAATTTTTCACAAACCCAACTCTTCCCGTGGGTATTGTAAGAGTCGACTTAGGATTGAAGTGTCACTTACCAGTTGTTTATTATGAGACTGTTGATGGGCAGCAGCGTCATAGTGGACACTCTACTGTGATCGCCAGTCCGCTTGCTCAGCGTGATGATTGTGAGAATTTAGGAAGTAAATAGGTACACACTACACATAGGTAATAGGAGACTAGAGGCTAGGCACGAAGGGAAGGATTTTTACGCTACAAGGATGTTTTAAAACGACACTTGGGAGCCTGTAGCTTACCCCAGGATAAATGGGAGGAGCTTGCGCTACAGAAATCTCAATGGCGCAACTCTGTTAATAAGGCAGTAAAAAAATCGTGTTGAAGACCTTAAAGTAAAACGCCTTCACAAAAAAAAACCGGCCTAAGCACTCCTACAACTACACGTTTAACACTCTCGGTCAGTTGTACTGTGCGCCGTGCAACTGTATTTTTAAAACTAAATTTGGATTCGCCTGCCATGTTCGCTCTCATTTACGAAGGTTAGTTAACTAGGTTCGCCGTTGACGGACACGTCAAGGAGCCCTCATCATCAGGAGCATCATCAGGAGAGGCTAGGCTCGACAAATCCGTCAGTGGACTGATATAAGCCGATGATGTGTGCAATGTCTCTTCACGCGCGGCTAGGCTACCTATAGGCTAGTGGTAAGGATACTGGCCGGCGTCGCATACCTGGGCGTATCTACTCTCTTAAACCCTCCTTATAGATCCTTTTATGACTTTTGGATTTTATTGCATTCTAATATGAACGTACGTAAGTAAGTACGTTCACCATTTTAATTTGTTTCCGCTACCCAATGGTTGTCTGGAAGAGATTGCTTTATAGCGATAAGACCGCCTGTTATGTACCTAATAATTTATTTTAACCATGTTTTTCTTTTTTTTTAAGGTGTGTGTATAAATTAAACTGAAAATGTATTTCGTTGCAGATATTGCGTGATACATTAATGTGATGTTATAAATATATTTACAGCGTCGACATGTATTACTGCTGTACAGCATGCAACTAAGAGAGATTATTTATAATTATATAGCTTAAACTTAAGTCAACTGCTAAAACTACTTACATAAAGAAGACTACTTACTTAACGAGCATTCTATTCTATTACATTCTCCTGTATTCTACGTTATGTTAGGTTATAAATAAAAATCGTTATAAACCAACAGCTTGAAATACAAACTTAGTTTTCCCCAATTCATTAGGCGTTTATTATCCCTAATTATTAATAAGTCGTATAATTGACCCTCTAGGATTATAGACGTGAGTTTGTTTATGACTTTCGCCTGAAACTTTTTGAAAAGTTTGTCAATTTCGTTTGAGCAATACATTAGATTGCAGTTAATGGAATTAAATTCTAACTTCTAACTGGAGCAATGATTACATTACTCAGCTGGCTGTTTGTGTTCAAATCATATTAAAGGGTAATCGAATTGTAGCTTGTTGTTAAACAAATATTAAATCAATAATATATCTCTTTAGTGAAATTACATTCATGGCTGTAATGTACAAGATTTGTGTAATATTATATTTTAAAGACAAACGGGTCTTAATCGCGTAAACTTACGTTTAATTTAATTATGTCCTGACCGAAACGGCATGAGGTTACACTCGTGGTCGCAGCCAGCTCAACTTAAGACCCGTTTGTCTTTAAAATATGAGTGATAATCGTGAAAGTTTACAACAATACATTGTGTAATATTGATTAATTTAATCGATTTAGTCAAAAATAGTTTATACAGTGTGTAAGTCTAATACTAACCATGAGATTGACCGAGTGCGAAAGTAAACTAAACAATTTATCTCCCGCTAGCAGCTCGAGTTCTAAAATGAATCAACCCGCTAAAAATATGGTGAACGTAGTAAAAAGAACCAAGTTAGACTTAACATCTTCACCAAAAGGAAAATTACAGGAATTGACAACGAAGAAAGCCAAGACAGGCGCCACTGCCCATCCTTCGTATGAAGTCGTCGCTCCAGCGCCGCCTGTTGAGCAAAATGAGAAACAACCACTGGAACCCACACAAGTCCCAAGTTCTACATGTAATCACACGCCACCGACACCCTCAAAGCAAACGGACAGCACTGGAAAGAGACACATTTTTCGTAAACAAAATACAAATTCTTCTATATATGACAACCAGTTTCAGGACGATTTTGAATACAGAAATAGACTTGGCTTACCTAAGAGGAAAATAATTATACTAACCGATCAGCAAGGAAAAAACTTAGGGTCACAACTGAATACATTGTATGGACCTTATTTCCAAATAATTTGTTATTCAAACCCTGGAGCCGACACAAGGAAAGTGCTTGAATCACTTCCGAATGGATCACCGTTGAGCAATGATGACTTCCTGATTATTATATCTGGAACCAACGATAAAAATCCTAGCAAATTGTTTGCCAATTTGTATTATCTTATGCAACGTATTATACATGTAAATGTAATTGTATTAGAAGTGCCATATAGTCAGTACCTAAATGAACGCCCGTTGAATAATATGATTAAGTCTATTGTTGAGCAATTTGACCACTGTACATTTTTACCATATGATCATAAACAATTCCGTGAATTAAAAAAATATACAAAACTAAAGCAATTAGCAACAAGGATATTTCACCAAATAGCTTGCACCATGTATACAGATTCTTATCAGTTACAACTCCTACAACGTAATATAAACATACCTAAAAATACATATCCAGTACGAGAGAACAAAATGGCTGCCCCTCTAGAATCGGCACATACCGATATCAATATTTCAAATAAAACTGGAAACCAAATATCAGCTTCCAAGAAGTTTTTTCGTCACAAATCCTTCTAACTACATTTTATCACGCCAGAAACCCAACCCAATAGCTGTACGAAGTAAAAATAGTAATAAGTTTATGATTTTTCATCAAAATATATGTGGATTATTAAGTAAATTGGATATTTTGGAAATAACTCTTACTGAATTCCAAAATAAATATCAAAATATTGATGTTCTATGTTTTAGTGAAACGTTTGTAAAAAAAAACTCAGAACAAAATATTAAATTAAATAATTTTAAGTTAGTAGCTTCATATTGTAGAGAAAAATGTAGGGGAGGTACAGCAATACTGGTCAGAAAGGCCTTGGAAGTAAAATCAGTAGAGATTGCACCAAAGTTGGCGTCTAACTTTTATTTTGAATGTTGTGGTATTGAAATTACAAGCATACATTTAATAATTATTACAATTTATAGAATACCACAAAATACTCAATCACATCACGGTATCTTTCTTTACAAGCTTGAGCAATTGCTTCAATACCTGTATCTTAAGTATAAAACGAAAAAGATAGTTATTTGTGGTGATTGGAATATTGATACACTTAAAAATAATACAGTTACGAAAGACTTATCCAGTTTGCTAAGAAGTTACAATTTTGAGATGCATATTAATACACCAACGAGGATTAACACTTGCATAGACCAAATTGCTAGCAATATGCGTAGGGTTATATCTAATACACATAATCTTGAATTATCGGATCATGACCAAGCACAAACAATTACCCTAGATATTAATAAGGTAAAAGCGTGTACTACCTGGTTCGAGTTCAAAAGGGACTATTGCTCTGATAATAAACGTAAATTTCATGATTGCATAAAGGCTCTTTCTTTCAGTGATATTTTGAGCTCGAGTGACGCTAAGGAAGCGTTTGACTCTTTTTATGACTTATTAAAGCTCTTCTATGACTTATGTTTTCCCATAATTCGAGTCAAAGCTAACACTAGTAAAAAAAGAATTAAATGGCTGTCTAAAGGTATACGGAAGTCATGTCAGATAAAACGTATTATACTTTTCCAAAAAAGAATGAACGGGTCTCATACTAATATTAATCAAATACCTCTTAAAACGTATAGTAAACTTCTAAAAAAGTGTATAAATAAGTCACAGCAAATAAGTAATAATAAATATATAGCTGGTAATAAAAATAAATGTAAAGCAACTTGGAATGTAATATCATCTCAAGTATCAAATTTGGACCTTACAAGTAACATAGACTACTTAAAAGTTAATGATAATATATTAAATAACCCTCAAGATATATGTGACATACTCAATAACCATTTCATCGAATTAAACAATATTAATAAAATATCAAATAGTAATATTTCAAAAATTCATGTAGATAATAGTCCCCATAGCATATTTTTAATGCCAACTGATAGTAAAGAGGTTTATAAACTTATTATGTCACTAGGAAATACCAAAACAGCTGGTATAGATGATATATTAACTGAACTTGTAAAACTAACGGGATTATTTCTAAGCATACCACTTGCTCATGTAATAAATCTATCATTTAGTCAAGGGTATTTTCCGGAACAGCTTAAAATTTCCATTATAAAACCGCTGTTTAAAAAAGGTGAGCGCGATGATATAAATAATTATAGACCAATCAAATACAAAATAAAAATACAAATACAAATAATTTATTCGTGGCAAATATAACAAGCATAACAGGACAAGACAAAACAGACAGATTCAGCACTTAATATTATACCACGAAATGGA
Organism: Thaumatotibia leucotreta; assembly: GCA_025490895.1. NCBI lineage: Eukaryota > Metazoa > Arthropoda > Insecta > Lepidoptera > Tortricidae > Thaumatotibia > Thaumatotibia leucotreta. Next base: position 133,769 of record JALPQI010001084.1, on the reverse strand, counting down.
CTCGCCTCAGCATAATGTCGACCCGAAAGCCAACGCTGGTCTTCCGGCGAGCCCATTTTTTGGCCACGACCGCAGCGTGTGAACATGGCCTAACAATTCGCGCCCAATGGAGGACGCCAAGTAGGGCAACACACAAACAAATAAATATGACGCAACATTGACAAGGCCATGTGTCACATCAATTTTTTACAAATAAAGTGAAAAGTTACAAACATAAGTATACAGTTAAAACATGATTAATATCGTACTTTAACTAATTAATCAGTACATCAGTCGATTGTGAGATAACCAGTGTGTGTGATACTTAAAACGTTCTAAGTCCATATTGACAACAGAATACACAGTGTACTATTAAAACGTGTGAGGTTAAGTACCACACAGGCAGTACAACTACACGCAATATAAAGGAAACAAGGAATATAAAGTATAAAATACGTTGAACATAATTACATGAACTAAAAGACAAAATAGAGGAAGAAAATATAAGAAGAAACAACATAATATAACACATCCACATCAGTTAATTTGTATATATAAGGGGACGCAAACACAGGTAACTATATAAACAATAATAAAAAGTATAAGTAATTCACATTAAAAACAACTAGTGTCATGTATGAAAGCTTCCTGTTGCCGTTGGTGTTGGAGTACTATTATTTTGAGTTTGGCTTTAAAACTATTTAAACTCCGTAGGTTCCTAACGGGAGGTGGGAGGTTGTTCCAACACTTGGTGGATATGTAACGGAAGCTCCCCCGAAACGCTGCCGAAGCATGTCGAGGCGTCAACAGCTGCACACTGCAATCACGCGCACCAAGCGACCCGCGAGTGGACTTCCATGACAACTTCTCGAAGAGATATGGAGGGGACTTATATTTGACTACACCAAAAAGGAGACATGCCAGATGGATCTTGCGGCGATGCTGCATTTTTAGAATACTGTGCATATTTATAAATGGAGTAACATGAGCTCTTGGTGGAATATTAAAGCAAAAACGGGCACAAGCATTTTGCACACGCTGGATGAGTTGTCGTGTTTTTGCTAAGAGACGGGGCCCATATACTAAGTCCATGTAATTTAATTTTGAGAGAACTAATGCTTCTACTAACTTAGTGCGCAAGGTTTCATTAATAAAAGGTCGTATATTGTACAGCAGTCTGAGCCTATAAAAACAATTTCTTACACATTCAGACACATGTTTCTCAAACCTGAGTTGGCTATCCATGGTTAAGCCAAGATTCCGGGCCTCGTGTACTCTCTCTATTGGTTCACCTGACAAAACTACAGTAGAAACAGGTTCAATACTATTCAAATGATGCTTGGTGCCAAAGATCATGTATTTTGTTTTTGATGGGTTAAGGACTAACCCATTGGATGCAGCCCAAGATGCAATGTTTGCAAGATCAAAGTTAAGTTTCTGTACAGCACTGTCAACTTCATTAGGCTTAAAAGATATATATATTTGAATGTCATCTGCATAAATGTGATACTTGCAGTGCAAGATGTGAGCTCTGATGTCCGCTGTGTATAAAATGAACAGAATCGGGCCAAGTATTGATCCCTGGGGAACACCTCTTGAAAGGGCCAACCTTCCTGAAACCTTAGCCGAACCATCACTCGAACATAGCTTCACATACTGATGCCGCCCCCAGAGGTAATTATGGAACCAGCGCACAGCACTGTTATCGAAGCCATAATAACTAAGCTTTGACAGTAACAAATCTATATGAATACAGTCAAACGCCCTAGAAAAATCAAGCAAAACAAGAAGGGTACACATACCTTTATCCTGAGAAGAGAGTATGTTATCAGTAACATCCAGTAGGGCGGTTACAGTACTGTGCCCCTTCCTGAAACCCGATTGAACATCAGGCAAGATACCGTTCCTTTCAATGTAATCATTTAACTGAGTGCATACAACCTTTTCCAGTATTTTGGACATACAGGGCAGTATACTAATAGGTCTTAGGTCCTTTAATTCAGATGGATTAGCGGTCTTTGGAAGAGGACGTACAATGGCCACCTTCCAAGCGTCAGGAAACTTAGATGTCAAAATGGAGGTATTTATTATATTAGTCAATAAATCTACAGTGTATGGAAATGTCATAATAAGCATATCGATACCTTTAGGCTCAAAGGGCGTAAACGCCAAATTGCCACTTTACAGGAGAAGCAAAAAAAGAAAAGTATTTTAGAAAAAAAATCATAACTTCTTTGTTTTTTGGCAGAATAACTTAAATTTTGGCCAACGTACTTGAATTTTTAAGATAAACATTTTGAATATCAATCATTTAGGATAAATGAATAAATAAAGAAAAAGGGTGTGTTATACTCCCTTAACTTTTTGAAATAATAGCGTTTACGCCCTTAAACTTCACATAATATGCAAAAAATGTAGGGAGTATTGGTTACTAAACGTTTGAGTTTTGGTCTAAATGGGGCGTATATCACAATTACCATAGTTATAATCGGTCTTATAAACTCATTCATAACATAGGCAATGCTCTGAATGGATGTATAATACACCGTGGGGTTAAAAAAATACTTACAATCAATTAAAACGTTGCTGCTTTTATTAAAAAAAATGTCTACACTGACTATGCTGTTGCTGATTATATTTTTCTTTTATGTCTAGGGATAAAAATAATGTTAATGGCGTTATTGGACAATTAAGCTACTACCAAAACCCAGATTAAAATGCGATATGAAACCAGTAAAACAAACAACAATTCATCATAAATTTAAGAGTCAAACTCTTGTCGGCGTAACTGATGAATGTAACTGTATCAATCTAACTCTGTCTAAAGCCACCTCCTAACTTCCTTATACGACACAACGTCTACTTTCTCTTTTATTTGTTTCATGTAAATTCCTCTATGTCTCCCTCTTCCTCGCTTTCCTTCAATTCTTCCTTCTATTATGTTTTTTTTATCAAAGCGTCATGTCGTGTAAGGTGACCAAACATTTTCCCTCTCCTATTTTCTATTATCTTTAGCAAACTCCTTTTTTCATTCACTCTTTTAAGCACTTCTTCATTTGTGATATTTTTGTCCAACTTATCTTCTCCATTCATCTCCAGCTCCACATTTCAAATGCTTCCAGTATCTCTCTGTCCTTTTTCGTCATGGCCCACGCCTGACACCCATATATGTAATGCTATACTCCAGATGAAAGTTTTGATGAGCTTCTTACAAACAGCAATTAATAATGACATCTTTATTATATATATATTTCTTTCAATAATATCCATGCAATTTAAGGTACATTTACTCTCATTTAGTATTATTTTTCCTTATACTAAAACTACTAAATTAAATACAATAGCATGCTTTTAGAATACTAATAATCACAAATCTTTATCTATTGATTTTTATAAAACCTACAGACACAACTTAAGATCTTTTACTCTCACATAGCATTTCTTTCTTTTTTAAATTACCAACATATAATTATGTAGATATTAATTACATACTAAATGGAGTAGAAGACTTTTAAAATACTTAATCATTAAATTAAATTTATGTTTAAAACGCACAGAACCAATAAATATAACTGTGCGTACTGTAAATTAAAAATGTCGACTGAAATTGAACGTTTTATACACATTATACACAATGTCTCCCATTTTTATCACATTATCTGTCTATACTTTTCATTTCACACTTGCAACATAGGTACGCCAGTATACAGGTAAGTATACATAGATTTAGAATGATGGTCATTCGCTTCTATACTGTAGTTTTAATAACGCAATAACTGTTCATTCTTACTTTATAATTGGATAATGACAATGAATCATTACTATCGTATAGGTACACAGTACGTAAGCAATTTTGAAATAATAAAATAACTTAGCGAGCGTATAAGCCATAATTTGTACATTTCTTGGGGCGTATAAATCAAAAAGTTTTGTTATCATAGGGCGTAAGAGGCGCAGCATGCCTACTACGTTACGGCGTATGAGTCATTTTAAAACGTACAATGCAAGGATACGGGCGTATAAACCTAATTTAGCCTACTAGAGTCATACTACCTAAATTAAGTTGCATAATTTCTACGTCGTATGAGCTTGTTTAGTTTTGTATTATAAACATTTTACAACAACTTTGTTATAAGACCTCTTTATTTTTTTTATTTCTGAACTTATTACCTAAATAAACAAAAAATTGTGTAAATGTATCAAATACGCCTCTTGCTTTTAAAAAATCTCCTAGAAATACGTGGGTCGTATATGCCCTAAATTGTCGAATTTCGTTGTTTTAACTACACATATCGATAGAGAAAAAAAAAACTGAACAAAACTGCATTCAAAACTCATTTTGGCCAAAATGGCGTTTACGCCCTTTGAGCCTAAAGGTATCGATATTTAAATTAATTAGATCGTGCCCTTCCGCATTTGACTTGAGTTTGGATACAATTTTTAACAACTTATCAGTGCTAACCGGTGCCATCTGAAATACAGACTCATTGTACCTATGGAACTCAAAGTAGGTTAATTGAGAAATTGTTATTTTTGTTGCATCTGGTAAATCCAAAAAATGTCTATTTATTTCATCAGGATCGTTGAATGTAGGTTGCAAATCAATATTATTATTAGGCAGAATGTTAGATTTAAGGTTTTTCCAAAGCGTTTTTGGTTTTGTTAATTTATTGTTGATATTATGATTGAAGAAAGCCTTTTTTTCGTTGTATATGGCCTTATTGACAAGTGACTTTAGGTCCTTATAAAACAGCATTTTACTTTCTGAGCCCGATCTATGATATTCCGCGGCAGCCTGATCCCGCTTACGCATCATGAGTTTTACTGTGCCAGTGATCCATGGACACGAAGGGCCTCTGACTATGGAAGTTTTAATTGGTGCATGTAAGTTGAAAACATAAAGTATGTGCCAGCTCATCGCATCCACCTGATCATCAACATTAGGCAAAGCGGACATCAGGTCCCAGCTCACACTACGCATGTCACTGTCAAAGAGAGAAGAATTGATCTTGTCTATTGGCCTGTGCATCACAGTATAGGGCTTAGGTTTGTCACGCTTAATATTAAACTCGCATACGACAATACAGTGCCCAAAAAGTGACCCCATGAGCTCAGTGTTTATGTTTTTGGCATTTAAGTCGGTGCATACTACATCAATAAGTGTCTGGCTTGTATTTGTGAAATGTGTTGGCACTTTAACAATTTGTGTTAAATTAAAACTATTTAAGAAGCTTTCAAACTTGTTTTTTTTTATGTCATACATAGATGATGTCAATAGGTTGATGTTAAAGTCGCCTGACAAGATTAAATGGTCATAATTATGAAACGAACCAATCGTGTCCGATAAGGCATCAAAAAATAAGTCGACACTTTGCCAGGGTAATCACAATTGTGCCCATACTGTCCAAAATAATAGAAAAAGCTTTTTATGTCAGACTTAATAATTTCCTTTCAAAACATAACATTTTACACCCTGATCAGTACGGATTTCGTAAAGGACTAAATACTGAGCTAGCCTGTTTTGAATTTATAAAATACGTGACCGAAAGTATTAATAATAAGTTACCAGTTATGTCAATATTCCTTGACATGACTAAAGCTTTTGATTTAGTCAATCACTCAAAGCTTCTTATGAAATTGGACGCTTATGGCATCAGAGGTAAGGCAAATGATTGGCTCAAATCTTATTTATCTAATAGGCAACAATGCACTGAAATCCAAAAATACGTTGAAATTGACAACCAAATTAATAAAATTATATACAGGTCACGGAGGTCTGGAGTACCTCAGGGGAGTAATTTAGGCCCTCTACTCTTTTTAACTTTCATCAATGACCTCCCCAAAGCCACAAATCCAAAATCTATTCTCTTTGCCGATGATACAACGATCATAGTAAAATGCCAAGATAAGGATACATATGAAACCGATATTAATAGAGCCTTAACAGACATGAATAACTGGATAGTTAATAACGACCTTCTTATTAACCTAAGTAAAACGCATTATCTACAATTTCATTCATATGGAGCAAATCCTCCGCAGCTCAATATTAACATTAACAACATTTCAATATGTAAAACGGATAACATTAAATTCTTAGGGATAATTCTTGATACGAATCTAAATTGGAAGAACCAAATTAATTCTGTTTGCTCAAAACTTGACCGTTTCATTTTTGCTCTAAGAAAATTACGCAATTCTGTTTCTCAGGAAGCTGCTCTCACTGCTTACCACGGACATGTTTCTTCTATTCTCAACTACGGCCTTATTTTATGGGGTAATTCCGTTGATGTGGAAAGGCTATTTAAACTTCAAAAAAAATGTGTCCGTGCGATATGTAATGCGTGTATAGATACTAGTTGCAAGCCGTTATTCAAAAAGCTTAACATCCTACCCCTAGCTTGTATGTATATACAGAAAAATTGTATTTTTTCAAAGCGATACACTAAATACTTCCCAAAGCGATCTGATATTTGTACAGTAAATCCAAGAGAGCAATACAAATATATGTTACATCAGCCACGTTGTATGACAGATATTTACAAAAAAAATGCGTACAACATGGCTATTAAAATTTATAATAAGTTACCTGTTGAAATACAAGCCCTTGAAGGGAATGTATTTAAGAGAACCTTACATAAATGGTTATCTCAGAGGTGCTTTTACACCGTTCAAGATTTTATGGCTCATGACTCATGACTCATGACTTATAAATGAGTACATTGTACTGTAGGTTTTATTGTGTTCTGAAAATTCTGTAGGTATATATAATAACTTTATTTACATACTGTTTGTCTCAACTTTTTTTTTTTGTATTTTTCATTTCACTTACAGATCCTGTTTTTATGTTATAAGTAAAATGTCTTATACTGTTCTATAAATTTGTTGCTAAAATAATGTTTTTTCAACATGTATTTGCATGCTGTACATCTACAGCTGGATAAGGCGAACTAATGTACCTATACTTGATGTATGAACACCTATGTATAACCCTTTTCTGCAAATAAATCATTCTTATTCTTATTCTTATTCTTACAGGCGATCAATTTAACCAGGCATGGGATTCATTAGTGTAATCATGGATTACAAGGTTTTTTTAAAGTTACTCTTAATTATGACCCCACAGAATTTTTTAAAGATTATTGGAGCAGCAATGTAGGTACGAACATTTGTTATTGTTGATGGCAGTTATGTCATCTGCTTTTGAAATTAGCTGTCAATGAGTGTTTAGCTCGCGTATGTTGCTCTACATTGCGTGCCGAATTATTTTGTATGGAAAATTTTGTTGCTCTAATTTTAAGTAAAAGTTATTTGAATGTACTTATTATGTCGTAAACTAACACCCGTTAAGAGCTTCGCCCGTATTAGACTTACACCCTGTATAATGTTTATGGCTTTAAGAGTGCTGGTTGGTTAAGTTTACATTTTAAGTTATTGCTACGAATACATGCCACACCATACCGCGTGTAAATCTAATACGGGAGATAAATTAATCCAGGCAAGGAATTCATCAGTTTAATTATGGATTAAGAGTTTTTTTTAAGTTACACTTAATTATGACCCCACAGATTTTTTTTTTAATTTTCGAAGCAGCAATGTAGGTACAAACATTTGTTATTATTGATATGGCAATTATCAGTCAGTATCAGTTATCATCATCGGCTTTTGAAATTAGCTGTCAACGAGTTTTTGACTTGAGTGTCTTGCTCTACATTGCGCGCCGAATTATTTTGTATGTAGAATTTTGTTGCCCTAATTTTAAGTATAAGTTATCTAAATGTACTTGTTATGGCCTAAACTAAAGGTGCATTCAGACCAAACGAGCATTCGCTATCCTATCCCCCACTCTACGAAGTCAACGAATCACGTTTTGTGTAACGATCGAATTTCGTAGAGTAGGGGGTTAGAATAGCGAATGCTCGTTTGGTCTGACTGCACCTTAACACCCGTTAAGAGCTTCGCCCGTATTAGACTTACAACCTGTACATATTTATATTATAACGTATGCCGCACTGTATCCTAACTTCGAATTGAGTGTGAATAATTAACGTCAAAATGGACAAATAAAATCAATAACCGCTCACGTTAATACAAAAGGTCATTGAATACAGACTTATGGCAAATCACGTTTTCATTATTCATTGTTTTCGTTTCCAGGTTTAGTTAGGTATGGAATATTGTTTGGTTTTGCGTTTGAAGGTATTCAGAGAATTTCGGGTAAACAACGGGTTATTTGATAATATTAGAGCTGGAGATGTAAATATTGAAGTATGTTTCTTCAAACATGAACTCGGCAATAAATATGTGTCTCGGATATTAAAATTTCTTTAATATGAGCTAGAAGCGCCAGTGCTAGACTGACTTTACGCCACAATTATAAAGGTTTTGAATATGTTTACATATGGGCGGATTTTTATTTTGCTGTAGTTTAAAAAAAATAACCAAATTTGGATATTGTCATATTTTTTCTACTCAGAATCGCGAACTCCTTCAATCATTAGTAGAAAAAAGTGTCCCAAGAATCCCATAAATTTTTTTGTCTTCCACTGAGTTACGGTCCAAGAAAGTTTACGAAAAATAGTAACGCAATGGATTTTTTGGGACACTTTTTTATGTCTATCAAGATCAAAATAGCTTGTAATTCTGAGTAGAAAAACTGTAAAAAAGTCCGAATTTGAAAATTTTTAAAAAAGGACAACAAAATAAAAATCCGCCCCTATACGGAATAGTAATTTAATAGTAGTAACGGTCACTGAGCTGTAGTGAGGATAGACAGACAGACCAACAGACGGACATGGTGAAACTATAAGGGTTCTTAGTTTACTACGAAACCCTAAAAATGGAATGGCTTGTGATGAGCCTACACAGTTAAGGTGCGGTTTAACTAAAAGAGCATTCGCTGTTCTAACCTCCCACTCTACGAAATTCGATCGGTACACAAAACGTGATTGGTTGATTTCGTAGAACGGGCGCTAGAACAGCGAATGCTCTTTTGGTTTAAACGCACCTTTACACTATTTCAACCAGAGCATCTTAGAACGTGCTTTCCGTGAAGAACAGAAACTTACGCACGAACGGGTTTCACGCAACTTACCCACGGAAATTAAACGAATTGCTTGGGCCGCATAGTAAATAGATGCCTGGACCAAACAATTATACACAGACTACATTATTAGACGCCGCATCATGATGACGTAGATGCCTATTGAATAACCATTGAGAATAGAAGAGGGAAAATGTTAGGACACCTGTTGCGACACGACGATTTCATCAAGACCATTATAGAGGGAAAAGTAGAAGGCAGAAGGAAGAGTGGCAGGCCAAGATTAGCATACACGGACCAACTGAAAGATAAAGCGGAATTTGTGTCGTATCAGGATCTTAAAAAAAACTTTAGACAGGGAATCATATAAGCTGCTCCACCGATAAGAGCGCAACTCTTAAATGATGATGATGATGACGCATCATGATGTTATGTTATAATATATAGCCATGATATCCGAACTTCAAATTAGGTACTTATCAAGAAACAATTTAACTCGACCGTGTTGCATTAGGTACATCTGTGGGTCGCATTATTTCGTATGACTATACAGGGTGGAAAGGGACGGGACGACGTTCCTTCCCGCTACCGACCGAGTCTGCCAACCATTACGATGAACTTTCAGTATGGGACCAATAACAAAAGCGTACATGGAAAATTGACTTTTCCCTACTATTGAACTCTACTTTATCACTCGCTTTGTATGAGGGGTAAATTTTTTTTAATATTTCTATGTTGGTACTGTACCGAAAATTCATCGCAATGGTTGGTAGACTCTGTCGGTAGCGGGAAGGAACGTCGTGGCTTTCCACCCTGTATAATTATATAGATTGAAAGGGATATACTGACTGATTAGGTTCATTTTTCCTTAAATAACAACTACAATCAGAATAACGGTAGGCCACGAAAACGCATCATAAAATACGGCACGTTATTTTTGTTACATATGACCGGTTCGAGTGCCCACTGAGGCAAGAAATTTCATAAATCCTTAAATGCAGAAGTTATTGTATTTAAAAACAATGGAAAGTCCCTAACACAAAATGTGCTATTTACAATATTTAAGATAGTTGCCATCCCTGTGGCATTCGTTTTTTCTACCCTATATAATTAATTCTAAGTAATAAGTCTTAACCACTATAGTATACGTCTAAAATACTTATTCATATTATCCTCCTACTAACTAACTCGAAGGTCGCAGGAGTCCGCTGGATGCGCGTGACGCAGGACCGGTCATTGTGGCAATCTTTGGGGGAGGCGTATGTTCAGCTGTGGACGTCTTTCGGCTGATATGATGATGATGGTGATGATGATGAACTAACCCACAGTTGTACAGTTGATTATAATAAAAATAATAGTTACATAGTTGATGTGATCTGTGGCACTATCTTAGCTATTGTGAGACGCCAGCAATGTGGCACATAAGCAAACACAACCTAAGGCACACGCGCATTAACTTAATGTGATAATTACGTAACCAATTAAACTTTGAATTGGATTCTCTGTAAACAAGATCTCTGCAGTTCTGGGTTCCGAAACCTACACCTGGGGGGATACATGACGAATGCGAAACGTATATCTCTGTCCCTTTCCCTGAACCTAAACTGAATACGAGTCGTATAGCCTTGTCCCTTTCTCTCGTCAATAGTATGTTATCCTGGAACCATAACCATTTTGACAAGTCACGTCTCATGGAAACCTACATCAGTCTATCACGGTCGCACTGATTTATCGGAGCGAGAGTGATAGACCAATTTACGTATGGAGTAAACGCCAACATTATTAACCAACTTATGGTACGGTTACTGTCTTGAACTTACTATTCTTATTTGTAGTTATGTAAACCTTTAGAATACATGAAAGGGGCGGTTAGATGTTTTGCAGAACGATGTCCCTCCTATTTATACCTAGAACTTAAACAAGTAGTAGGTACCTATCTAAAACAGTTTCAGGGCCGATTACTCTTTGAAGTTACTTCCTATACCAACATGTTTCAATGTCAATTTTGTAGATATTTTTTGAAAAAAACCGGCCTAGTGCGAGTCGGATTCACGCACGAAGGGAACCCTTCGTGCATGATTATCAATTTATAATAAAAACGGCAAAAAACAGAAAAAAAATCACGTTTGTTGTATGGGAGCCCCCTTAGATATCTAATCAATTTAATACTTTTTAGTATTTGTTGTTATAGCATAATAAAATTTCAACTGTATAATAACTATCACGGCTCACGAGATATACCCTGGAGACCGACAGCGGAGCATTAGTAATAGGGTTATACTTTTGGTACGGAACCCTAAAATAGTACATTACGACACAAGTGCGAAAAACATGAAATTCGAAACGAGTGGCGATGTTTTAAAACACGACCGATAGGGAGTGTTTTAAATCGACACGAGTTACGAATTTCGTTTTTGCACGTGTCTCGTACGACGTTTTTTAGTGCAGATGGCCCTCCGAAGTTTTGGACCTGACGTAAAATGACACACTTCTCACACTAGAGCCTAAAAAAGGCACCATCTGCACTAAAAAAATACTTTCGACATGCGTAATTTTAGTAGGTAGATAAGTTATATTTACTCCGTTGCTGTACGGATACGTTATTGCAAGTTGACTTTGTTTGAGGGTTGAATATTAAGGTTTTCTAGGGTAAAGACAGGAGGTAACTCAAAAGTCAATATTTAACATTTTTGACTACTACATTTTTATATTAATAACCAGAATTTGCACAAATTATATGTAGCATTTATAGTGATAGTAATTCACTTTTTCAATGTCTTCTAATTAATACTTATGGTAGTAGGTAATAATATGGGCTGGAGGTTATTATACAACCTAGATACTAACTTATCAAAAGGGCACTTATTTATATTTATTTAATATTTCACGATTATCACTCATAGTATTATTTGAACGACAAACGTTACTTAATAGCGTTAACGTACGTTACTGTGTCTGTCTGCTACCATGGGCGTAACATCATGGCCGAAACGTCAGGACAATATTTGACATCGGTTTACGCGACAACGCCCTTTTTAACATTAATTATACATGTATTATGACCCCTTCAGCCTTCTATGAAACCTTAGTTTCGAAACTGGGTTTGATCGTGGCTTTCGTAGTACTTGTACGTGGCTTCGATCAAGTATTTTTTTTACTTGTACGTAATTCGTTTTGGTCAATGTATTTTTACATTTATTTATTTGACCTGGTAAAGGGCGCAAGAGTCCACTGGATGTGGATGGCGCAGAACTAGTCATTGTAAAAATCTCTGTTCGGCATGGACGTCTTTCATCTGATATGATGATGATGATTTATTTATTTGGAATATTCATGACACAAAGTAGCTTTTTTATCACTAAAACTGCGGTTGCTTCTTTCCATCAATAAGTCTTATTTCTTTCTGACCCTCGTAAGTAATTCGAAATACTTTTTATTACCCAACGTTCAAATATACTTTACGCTAAGCCATAAATACATCATACGTATGTCCCCGCTGACCCAGTTACTTATTGACGTGGCGTATACAATCACATATTAGTGGCCGTGTATAATTGAGTTTTAAACTAAGCGCCACTTATGTATGGCTTCGGCATAAAATAGTGGCAGTACGGTGTTGGACACTTTACGCACTGGTCTCACTACGAGCTACTAAACTATGAACTATCGGCTATAAACACGAACAAAAGATATGCCCTCTTGTGTAAATAAATAAATATCTTGGGACATCTTACACTAATCGACCTAGTCCCACGCTAAACTCAATTAAGGTTTGTGATGTGGGTACCAGGCGACGATATATATAATAGATAGATACATTATATATACTTAAATACATAGACAGCCATGACTAAGGAACAAATATTTGTGATAAAGGAATACACAATACATATAATGCCCTCGCCAGGAATCGAACCCGGAACCTCCAGCTTTGTAGGCAGGGTCACTACCAACTAGGATACGGAGGCCGACAAATAAAAGAGTCGCGGCGATACTCGCCCAGCTATCAGCTATCACCGCCGCGCCGTGTCTCTTTTTCGTTCTGTTCGTGTAGTTTATAGCTTAATAGCTCGCAATGAGACCAGTGCTTTAAGCTGACAGTGACAAGTTATGGATAGGTACTTCACTGTTGTGACTGGCTTGAAGTAAATCCTGCCGCTAGAGTTCAATAACCTGACGTTTTTAGTTTAGGAAACGTTTAAGACCAGGGATTGTTCAGACTGGCACTACATACTGACAGCTGTTAACCAAAAGAATGTGGTCCTACCTGTAGTAGGTAAAATGAAACAAAAATCAATTCGATTTATAACAGAGTTGCATTTGTTGCAACTTTTTCGGACAAAGTGAAATCAACTTTATTTCCTGCCAAGTTTTTTTTTTATGTATTTATTTTCAAAACTACAATTTATATACTTACATAGATTAAATCTAACTAATCTACTTAGCCTTACCTATATCTAAGATTGGCCCTTGTGGCATTGTACCGAGGATGCTGGCGGCATTTCCTCGCTGTATCGCAATACTGAATTGATACCTTGTGCGAGGAAGTCGCCAGCTCTTCGGTCTTTAGTTACATCAACCAGACGTTTCGCGATCTCAGCAAACAATTTGCGTGCGCTGGGGCCCCATGAACCTAAAGTTTCTACACCAAACGGTTACAAAATCGTACTCTTTGCCGAGGCTCTTATATTTATTACGTTTAAAAATTATCCTGCCAAGTAGGCAAAAAATTTAATGACAAATGATATTTTCCTCGTACATACATATAGCTGGGCCTTAGAAGGATACACACATATAGTTAGATATGATAGGAGGATATATACAAGAAGAATCAAACTACGTTTCTCCACTAGGTCCTAATTGTTGCTACCAATTCACGTCCAATTCAAATATCAATATTTTAAACGTTTTTAAACGTTACTGTTATATTTCACTCACATACTAATAAGTATGGACTCAAAAGTACACTTAATTGAAAATAATTTTAAATAAAAAAACTGGTGATTGGTAGTTGGTGGTTATCAAGGTGGTGGTTGTGTCTATAGTCACCAATAAGAGTGCAGACACTTAGACATAATCACCGCTGCACTGACTTAACCTGGTTTCTGCAACACTCACTTGGTGCCAAAAAACCCCGTAGAGTGAAAGAAAGGCGACATTTCCATAAATTGATTGCTGTAGTATTAGCGTTGAAAATTTCCGTATTAAATCATTTTTTTTCCAAACAGCTCGTTTTTTTCCGCATATTTTCGGAAAAATCACTGAAGTTTTCAACTTTAATTTTCCAATGTCAATTTTTAGGTCTAATTTTCACTCACTTATACCAGGAGAACGCTATGTCATCGAAGATAAGTCAATTAAAATAGATGGAATGGAGTGACAGCGATTATTTCTGTAAAAACCCGAAAAAAAACGGAAAAAAACGAAATTTCCATACATTCCCGAAAAAAAATAGTTTTTTTCCGACATTTTCAACGCTACTGTAGATCCGAACTTGAGTATTGCGACGTAATGTTTTAGCTTCGAGTGTGTTATCAAAAACAAGTAGTGTTCAACATGTTACCACGCTCCAAATACTGTATTTTTAAACGTACAAAACATGCATCGATCCACGTCGGCAACCCTTTTGTTTTCAAAGACCAGGAATAATCAATAGCGGCCTACCGGCTAACCTTTTTACTTTATTACTTTCAGGTTAGGCTTGTGCTGACCACAAGGCAGAATATATAGGAATGTCTGGGCAATTACTTAGCTTTTAGTTCTGCTCGGGTTATGTACAGTCAATTAAGGCTATGTTTACAAGTTGGTAGAGCCATTTGCGGTATTAAGAATTCATTCGACGATATCGAAACTCACTACGTGATGAGTGATGACGTATCTCGTTTTAACTAGATGAGTATTTCTCATTTAGTTTTGTGTCATACTTCCTGGCGGTGACATGGTGTCGTACAGTATTCAAACTAACATCAAAAAAATGTACATGAAATGTACGAAATTGTACGCTAAATAAATCGGTTATATATATAATACGGTTAAATAAATCAAATTTTTAGTATCAAATTAAAGCACCTATGAGATAGATATACCCAAAAATGTTTTAGAACCAGAACGTACATTTCTCGTACAATGTACGGTGTAGTACAATGTACGAGAAATGTACGTTCTGGTTCTAAAACATTCATATTTTCTGATTGACATGCCCATTGAAAACTCGGCCGCAACATAACAAAATAAATAGCCCCCGCCAGGAAGGATGCTTCCTAGCGGTGACGGATTAACACCGTTTTCTCGTATCGTACGTGTAGTACATTTTTTTAAATTAGCGTACAATTTCGTACATTTAATGTACATTTTATTGGTGTTAGTTTGAATACTGTACGACACCATGTCACCGCCAGGAAGTATGACACTTAGTTTTGTGAGTTTTCACAACCGTTTAGTAAGAGTCAACGTTTTCTAAACTTCATCATCATTATATCAGCCGAAAGACGTTCACTACTGAACATAGGCCTCACCCAAATATTGCCACAATGACCGGTCCTGCGCGACGCGCATCCAGCGGACTCCTGCGACCTTCACCTGGTCATCAGTCCACCTCGTGGAGGGCCTGCCCACGCTGTGCCTTTCGGTACGTGGCCGCGACTCGAGAACCTTTCTGCCCCAAATGCCATTGGTTCTGTCTGTGTCTAAACTTAAGTTTTCATAGTTTGTTTATATAAAAACAAAAAGCTCAACGCTGCAGTTACTTTACAAATAAGTATCGATACATTACACTTCCTAGAATTTACTAACTTTTGGACATGGTTGTGACACTCCTATCCAAACTATTTCAGATGAAGCTAGACAGGGGAAATATAATAAGTATTGCTTCAATATTGCCTACCATTCCAAACTTTACTTGACTTGTATATCATCAAACTTACATACCTCAGCGTTTAAATTCAAATATCGCAAGAAAGGAGATTATTCAGAGAATTTAGATATATTGGTGAGGTAAAATATGACTGATATTCAATCTTGGCAATAAAAGGCATGAAAAGCAAAGTTGTAATATTTTACGGTACATTGGAAATTATTAGGTAAAGGACTTAGTGTTGAATTTGATTAAAAAAAATGCATTTTGCATTTTTAAATGCATGGGTTAAAATTTTAACTGCACTTTTGTTGGTTTTTTGCATTAAGAGGTTAAGATAAAATTACTAATACTTAAATAAAAAAAGTCTACATGAAAGGGCATATTTTGCATGCTAGTAAAATAGTAAATTACGATATAAGTGCGAAATTAATTAAGTTCGACACGAGTGGCGTGAAATTAAAACACGACCGAAGCGAAAGAAGTGTTTAAAATCGACACGAGTTACGATTTTTCTTTTTGGCCGTATTCTATATGGTACAACATTTTTCATTACAGATGCGTCTCCGAAGTTTAGACCTGAGAAAAAATCAACCACTTCTTGCACTAGCGGGTAAAAAGCATTATACTGAAAAATGTGATACGAACAACTAGAACAAACATTATAGTTACTATTGAAATAATATTACTGACTGGATATGAATTAGGGGAACTGATTTAGTTTGGCATTTGAATAGCAAGTTCGGCAGATTAGTTTGCCAATATCAGCAAGGTTCGTGCTAAAGTGTTTGATGTTTTATTGGATTACCCCCGAAATCTGTTTGGAAACCATTTATAACCTACGTTATATTGACGTATATTGTATTATCGTAAATCACATTATCTCATAAGCATGCGTTTCTCTCCTTTATTTATTGAATATTTTGATACGAAGGTAGGAAGAATTCCAAATATTTACATGAATTTGGTAATGTAACTATATGTGTTATCATTCTAAGTATACTGTAATTTGACATTTGTATAAAGTCGTGGAATAAAAAAGAACCTATAAATAATCATTCGTAGAAATGCTGGCAATACGCTATACATAACTGTACAGATTCGAACTTAGTTTGTCATGCTCAAATTACTAAATAATTAAAGAATTACCTACGTACCTACCCCTTGACGATAATTGAAAATAACCGCCTGATTTCCTAACACAGACCACATTGAAACAATATGATTAGGGAAATTTTATTTACGTACTGAGGTACATGTACCTGTAAGTGTTATACACTGGAATTTCTTAATTTCTGTAAACATGAGATAATGAATATTAATACTTAAATTGAGAACAGAATCACAAAATAAAAAAAATGGAAATACGAAACAAGGATTACACTCGTATAATTATTATTGAAGTACAAACATTAACCCCCTTATTCATAAACGACTGATAACTTAACAAGCTGCTAGTATTGTTTGTCCCTTTCACTTTCATGGACATATTGATAACACCGAAAGAGACAAACTATACTTAGCGGCTTGGTAAGTTAGCAGGCGTCTATGAATAAGGGGGTAAAAGTTTAATGAAGTTAGCAGTTTGTTTTGTTATTCAAATTCAGTTCTCTCAATTAACCTACAACTTGACTAAGCCATAAAAGCACAATAACAAGCATTATATTTTTTTATCGTACCTAAAATCGTCGATTGGCATACGTAATACTTAACAAATACCTACTTGAAATAAAGATCGTATCTCAGTCATTACGGAAATACGACGTTGCTAAGAGTAGTTTACTGTTTTATAGTGAGTTTTGGTTGTCAACCGACAAAATTTAGTTTTGCCCTAGTCCTCCTCTACATCCTCACTATAAAAAATTCAAACGTAGCATCAATCTGGCATATAGTCTACTGAATCGCAAGGGAATACAGTCGAATAGTGGCAGACCAAAGTTGTGCCTCTAATGTACACGATACGTATCTATTTATGATTGAAACCCAATATTTCCTTAAAGGTTCATTCACTGATACACTTACCCGAGCTGTATACAGAAAGTGCGGTTAAAAATAGCAGAACACAACAACTCAGTTGGTTGGTCGAGTAAATTACGCCAGTTCTTAAAATACCTGTCCGGTTAAGTAGAGTTTCATTATCATCATCAGCCTATAATAGTCCACTGCTGGTCGTAGGCCTCTCCTATTAACTATGAGTATAGACGCATTAGGGGGTAAATGCCCATAATCGCCACGCTGGGTAAGCGGATTGGCGATCGCAGTAATGTGTCCACTATGATGACGCTGCTGCCCATCATCAATATTTTGTCAAATAATGGTCAGTGACACTTCAATCCCTTAGTCGACACTACTTACGACACCCGAAGGAGGAGTTGTGGAAGTAAAGTTTAAAACAGATGTATTCTAAGACAGCCGTTAGTCGGTCAGTCATTTTCCATTACTCTCACATCAGTCCAAAGACACAGAGTTCAAATTTGCCTGGCATCAATCAACAGACAGGATTGATGGACTGAACTGACATCAGATTATAGAAGAACTGTGTACCGAAAATTTCGAAAATATTCCAGCGCATCTGGGATTTTCGCTAATACTGATACACTATCATGCGTAGCAGATAGTAATACAAGTACAGTCGCCATCAGATATATGGTAGCGGTCGAGGTCCCCAAATAAATCGGAGCAACGGTAAATTTCAATAAATTCGGTACGTGAGAAAAGTGCAATGATTTGGGAGCGTGTAATTCGTCATAAATTTAGGAGCAGTCACTTTTCAATAAATTCGTAACGTACAAGTAGGTAAAGATATCGGAACGAACATGACTCAAAGATATCGAAGCAGCCAGGATGATCATAAAGATCGGAACATGTATAGGAAATACACCTTAAGTCTGCGTCACATAGTTTATTTTAATTTGTTACTATGTTTTCACTACTACTACTTTAAGTTGTCAATGTCAAAGATGATTTTGACGACTGTTGTGGGTGAGTAAATGAGTTTCCTATAAGAGAAGTTTTCAAGCATCATTATCGAAAAATGCATAAATTAAATTTTGATTATTTATTTAATCATATTAATATGGGATAAGTAGGTAAATAAAATCGTAAAGCTAGTAAAGCTAGCACGGTGACAACTCCGAGAATTGTAAATTGACTGTTTCTCCCATAGCAGGCGTCCATGGGCTACGGTTACCACTTATCATCAGACGGGCCGTGTGGTTGTTTTGTGTTTCAAATATATTGCAAGTACTTTTAGCGTCTTTTTAGCGAAGCAAAATTATATATTGTCACAAAAATACGACAATTGTAGCGAAATTCCAACATAGGTCGAACCTCGTATCAAGAATTTACGAAAATGGTTCTAAACCTTGTGACAATTGTAACGACTTTTCGAAAGTAAAATAGTACATTACGATACAAGTGCGAAAAAAAAAAAGTGGAGTGGAACGAGTGGAGATAAATTAAAGCACGACCGAAGGAGGCACACGGACCGTCCGATAGTAAGCGGTAGACGTAGCCTGCGGAGGCTTGTGACATCAGTAACAGTGATATTATACAATTATTGTCAAACTTGTCATTATGGCATTGTTTGAGTGTTGGGTCAATAGGGTTATTAAACAGAGATACGGTTATGCTACTGTTGGTAGTATGGGAATGTCTGAAACTATCGGACATACGAAAATATGTTCTTAGGAACCATGTCATCGATTATAATAAACAGAAAAACTGCATTAATACATTTGAAAAAAAAAACTACCCAGCAGGGGAATCGAATCCGGTTGTTTTGAAAAAAATAAACTTATCTGCACTATTTCTATTCGGCCCAAGTAACAAAAGCGAATCTAAAAAGGGGATATTAGATATCTAATAGACTTTGATTTGATTGTCTACCATAAGAGTAACATTGCCCCCAAGCTATCTTCAATAACGCTTATAGATAGTCTATAGTAAAGTGGGCACAACCTTGTAACTATTCATAAGTCTCCCTCTAGAAACCACGAATAGACAGAGTTAAGAATTAAACATTTTCAAATAGTCTTAAGGCATTCTTCTAGAGTCTTTCTATACTATTTATAGACCACGATATGCACTAGTAGATGGTTAATAGATAAGCTTGAGAGCTAAACAGAAGTATTTACCTGAGAAATTTTAAAACCAAATTAACTCAACCCTGCCAACCTTAAAAAAGATTTTAATAGAAATAGACAACGATACGTATAATGGCGCATATCTCAAAAGAATAATGCTAAGGTAATATTACAAAATGGCGTGACAAATTTCTAACTTCTTATTTCATGCGCCTAATTTTCATCGGCTAATACTGATACTTAAACTTGCAAAACTTGGTGCGGATGAAAGTCTCTCGCTGAATTTGTGTAAAACTCTCTTTAAATAAGAGCGCCCGCTTGAAATGTAATATTTAATAAAATATTAACCGAATATAAAAAAAAAAAAAAAAAAAAATTGTGTTTATATGTTTTAGCCATTTGTTTCATTCATAATATAGTATATTAAAAAGTATAGGATGATTTGTTACAGAGAATATATTCATAAAAGTACAAAAACAAGAAAAAAAATAGTTCGCTACAATAATTTCACAAAATATTAGGCAGTAAAAATGGCGTCTAGTTAAACTTGTCTAGAAAAACGATTTCTTTAAAACAAACTTTCTAAAGAATAATCTGTAGTATGGCTCTAGTAAATGACAAGACTATTTTCACTTGTTGCAAACCAAACTTCCTAGTCGAGGTATAAACTGGTTTATGAGTGGTTTAAGATTACCTATAAACTGCCATTTTTGTATACTGTTTTAACTTCTCACAGTATTTCTAGACATCAATCAGAGAACTGGCATTTTGAGTGCGTTGTGTATCATTTTGGATGGATTAATGCAGAACGAATTCAAGAAGTTACCTTCTTAAAGATTTTTTTTTTACTTGTTGACAATATGAAATAATGTAATGGTATAATCGCAACTTCGTGCCGCCGGCATGCGCGCGTACGGAGTAGTCGCGAGACGCACGTCTTGACATGTTGAATTGTTTGGTGTATCCACGGTTCACACGGCCGATTTGTAGCAGTTTTAACGTGTTATGTTTAGTTTTATCAGTGTATTTGAAGAGGGCAAAAGTTTATTTTTTGTGGGCCGTATTAAATTAGGTAGATTAGATATATCTAAATTATCATATTCGTACCTATCTGTATAAAGTTTCCCCGATTTCTAAGAATGAACATTTGACACGCATTGTTTATTTATTTATAGGTAGATGGATCCATTTCGTAATTAAAATTATTGTTTAATCTTTATTTATTATTTTAATAATCTTACCCGCTTAATTCATGAGTCGCAAATCAGAATCGGAACTCCTTTTGCTCCTTCTCTGTATTTTCTTCTATTTTTAAATATTTGCTGACTCTCCGACGAAAGCCACCGGATCTTTTGTTTTACTGTCTCCATTGCATAAAGCCAGCTGATCTAGTAAAATTGCACTTATTTACATTATCTTTAAGCAAATAAACACTGGAACCACTATTTCATTAACATATTATTAGACTTACTGAAAGATATCTACAAAAGTAGTTTATGTAGACTTTAGTCTTTTTATAAACAAACATAGTACCACTAGCTAATACGGAATATCTGTAGAAAGTTAAATCTTAACATTTACCATCTTATCTAATAAAATACTGGAAAATAGGTACCTTTAGGCTTTATTAACTATTTATAGAACAATATGTCCTAAGATAATCGTCATACCTAGAAATGTACTTAAAATACGTGTTCTATAGATCAAATCATCTAAAAAAAATCAAATATGAGAAAAGATGCACTATAAGGATACTTTTTCTTCATAGAAACCATTTATAGAAAGCCCTTATCTAAAAATAAACTGCGAATAGACTATCAATAGATAAATTCGTTTTAAGCCTTCGGGCCCATGTTACTTGGGGGAAATCCATTGTGTAGGTCTTAAGCAGTATATAGTAGTATTTGTTTTTAGGAACCCTATCTATCATCGATTTTGATAAAAAAACTGCATTTATACATTAGAAAAAAACGCGTTGAATATGTGAAAACAATGTATTTTATTCATTTTAGACATCATGCTTCTTAGAGACATTTACTTTTTTCACATATTCAAAACATTATTTTTTTCTAATGTATAAATGCAGTTTTTTTTATCAAAATCGATGATAGATAATTATGATTCCTAAAAACAAATACTACTTAGTATGTCTTATAGTTTCAGAATTTCTCTTTCAAAAAAATAAGTTTTAGGACAAATTATTATTAAATGACATACTGACATTTCTATTACTCCCTAAGGAACTTCACTTTTCTATTAGTCCCGTTATGCATGCAAGCAATGGCGCGTTTAGACAGAAGTGTGATGAAAAGGTGACATTAACTGGCCCCCTAGATCGCCTGATTTGACAGCTCCTGATTTTTTTTGGCTCCTGGTTAAGTATTTAAAAGGATTTGTCTTTTCCGATTGGCCAACGAACCTTTAGCAATTAAAACAAAATACTCGAACCACGATCACTGAATTAACGCCGGAAATGTGTGTAAAAATGATGAAAAATGCGATGAAAAGGGTTGGCATCTGCGATGCTACTGGAGGTGGATATTTGTCTGATTATTTTCCATGTGTAATTGCCGACCCAAAATAATTATATTTAACCAGTGATACTTTAGGTATATTTTTTGTGTTATGTATAGAATAAAATTTCAAAAATAAAGTGTAGGTATATATTTTATTTGGCCACCCTGTATGACTATGAATATACTCTAGAATGACTTATACACTGTTGTACTTTCAAATCCCATTGTAATCGTTGCTTAATAATACCTACTTCAATATAATTATTACTCGAACTATTCATTGCGCCACCGAGTACACGACATCTTCGCACGAAATTTTACTTTGCTCCTTGTTCTACCTTTGCCAATTTTGGCAATACGTCAAAACAGCGGTTAACTAGACAACTCATATTAATGATTTAGGCAAATATCTGTCCAATTTGCGAAAGAGTCAGAAGTATATTTGTCACGATGACAAATGTCTACTCTTTTCGAAGAACGTCACAACAAACCACTCCGTTCTAAATTCAAATTACTGACAACCTATTCAAGACGTGTGGCTGACCATAAAGAATTTAAAGCGATGACATCAATGTTGAGATATTTACGACCACCCTGACTGCTCAGATATTTCTGATTATCTCTGTGTTCCGATATTTTTGCCTAATTATACGTTACGAATTCATTGAAAAGTGGTTGCTCCTAAATTTGTGACGAATTACATGCCTCTAATTTATTGCCCTTTTCTCACGTAACGAATTTATTGAAATTTTACGTTGCTCCGATTTATTTGGGGACCTCGACCGCTACCATATATCTGATGGCGACGTAATAGTAAACTGTATTGTGTAAACGTCGTCAAGCTTATCCCGTTAATCTTTAAGAGATGTCTCTCTTCCAGTTAAAGTAGTTTTTTTAGTAAAGTAAAGGGAAAAGACACATGCATCTTGCACAACAAAAAAAGACAGGATATAAATCATCATCATAACATAAGCCGGAAAACCTTCACTCCCAGACATAGGCCTCCTGCCAAAAATTGCCACAATGACTGGTGCTGTGCCGCCCGCATCCAGCTTTCCGATTATAACAAACATAATTCGCAGAACCATATAGGACCTATGCATCAAACGTCTTACGCAACTGTACACTTCTACCCTGGAACATAGCTCTGACCCTTCCTTTTTTTACGGTCATTTAAGGCAACCCAGAGCTGAAAGTTCACGAGTACCCCTGGGGCTCCGCTCCGACCAAGGAAGACTCGCCGGAGACAGAGACACTGACCGACTCTTGGGAGCACTCTGGTCCGTGGTTGATTTGATACCTATTATCATTTTCTGAACATAGGCCTCCCCCAAAGATTGCCACAATGACCGGTCCTGCGCCACCCGCATCCAGCGGACTCCTGCGACCTTCAGCAGGTCATCGGTCCTATGTTCAGCAGTGGACGTCTTTCGGCTGATATGATGATGATGATGATGATGATTATTATTTTATTTTAGAATTGATGTGGAATGGCAAACGTGATTTTTTTTTCTTGCAGTATATTTCTGGAACATGTTCATGTTCAATCAATACCTCCTCTTTACGGTGACAAGAGCACTTGAAGCGGCTATGTGAAGTGGAGCGAAAACCGCATGACGTGCAAAAATTAATAGCCCGCGAGAATATTTCTGTCTGATTCTTGTCATGTATTTTTTCTTTTTTTACGTTGTATCCAAACACGTATCGTAAATACCTTTAGCTATAAATATGCGAATAAAATGGTAGGTATTTGTAAATATTAGATTTATTTTTACGAATGTCGAAAGTGGGGATCGAACCCACTCAGCTTTCGCAGCTCGTTTTTAATTTTACAGCCTTACAAAAAAGAAAACGTTTCAAAATTATAATACCTAATACAATTCACAAATATAAGTTAATGTGAGGTTGGGTGTGTATGAAAATGCACCCAAATACACACCCTATCCCTACACCCAAATAGTTTAATGTGGTTATTAGAGTTCTACGTCAAATCTGATGACACAACGAAACCACGCTGTTATGTTCATCATCATCATCATCATCATATCAGCCGAAAGACGTCCACTGCTGAACATAGGCCTCTCCCAAAGATTGCCACAATGACCGGTCCTGCGCCACCCGCATCCAGCGGACTCCTGCGACCTTCACCAGGTCATCAGTCCACCTTGTGGGGGGCCTACCCACGCCACGCCTTCCGGTACGTGGCCGCCACTCAAGAACCTTCCCGCCCCAACGGCCATCGGCTCTACGCGCAATGTGCCCCGCCCACTGCCACTTCAGTTTAGCGATTCGGAGAGCTATTTCGGTTACTTTGGTTCTGCTGCGGATGGTCTCATTTTTAATCCGATCACGCAGAGAGACTCCTAGCATAGCCCTCTCCATTGCCCTTTGGGTGACTTTGAGCCTTCTTATGAGGCCCATTGTAAGCGGCCACGTTTCAGTACCGTATGTCATCACTGGCAACACACACTGATCAAAGACTTTCGTCTTCAAACACTGCGGAATATTGGACGAAAATATGTGTTGTAGCTTCCCGAACGCTGCCCAACCGAGTCGGATTCGACGATTGACCTCTTTCTCGAAGTTGGACCTACCTAACTGGATAGTTTGTCCTAGGTATATATATTCGTCTACAACTTCGAGTGTAAAGTCTCCGAGTTGCCGTGTGGTGACGGCAGTAAGAATACATTTGTCACCACCCCAACTCCTCCTGCGGGTGTCGTAAGAGTCGACTAAGGGATTGAAGTGTCACTGACCACTATTTGATAAAAGTTTGATGATGGGCAGCAGCGTCACCATATTAGACACATTACTGCGATCGCCAATCCGCTTGCCCAGCGTGGCGATTATGGGCATTTACCTCCTAATGAATTTACAAAAACGGCCGCGGCCCCGAGGTTCCGGCGACCCCCGGTGCCCTGGTTATGGTAGCGGCCAGGGTGCTAGCGGGGTCAGGGGTGCTAAGAATCTCCGGCAAAGATCCGGCTACCACCACCGACGACCCCTGGCCCTGGCAACTTATAACACACGTACACTGCGGACCGACGAAAAATTAGTGGAACTGGAGGAAGGATTGAGCAAGTTGCGTTGGGACATTGTGGGATTATCAGAAGTCCGAAGAGAGGGCGAGGACACGATAATCCTAAAGTCCGGCAACTTGCTCTATTTCCGGGAGGGCGACCAACAGTCCCAGGGAGGTGTCGGGTTCATCGTCCACAAGTCCCTCGTAAACAACGTGGTGAAGATCGAGAGTGTGTCGGCTAGGGTGGCGTACCTTATACTCAGAGTATCTGGGAGATACTCGCTGAAGGTCATACAGGTGTACTCGCCGACTTCGACACACTCCGACGACGAGGTGGAGGCTATGTATGATGACATCTCAAAAGCCATGCATAGCTCCAGAACCTACTTCACCGTTGTTATGGGGGACTTCAACGCGAAACTGGGCAAGAGAGACGGTGACGAGCTGAGGGTGGGGCAATTTGGGGTTGGACGTCGGAACCACCGGGGCCATCTGCTGGCTGGTTTCTTGGAGAAGGAGGGACTCTACATGATGAACTCCTTCTTTAAGAAACGCGAGCACAGAAAATGGACTTGGATGAGTCCCGACGGTGCAACTAAAAACGAGATCGACTTCATCATGTCGACGAAGAGACATATATTCAACGATGTTTCTGTGATCAGTACGGTTAAAACCGGAAGCGATCACCGCTTGGTAAGAGGCACGTTGAATATATCGAGGGTTGCCTGGTGAAACCCTATAAGTACGTGACACCTAGTTTCGAGAAAAATGATGTTAAAGGTTTATTGTCATCGGACACTTATTTTGATAAATAGATTCGTAGTTTTATGAGCGGTTTGTGAAAAGCAATTTCATTCACTTTAAGTTTATCTATGTTTTAGTTGTGTTACTCATCTAGTTTTCCTGTAAGATAACATTTTTTACCAAGGGGTATCGACTTATTGGGTTTACGCATAAATAAAAAAACCATATTTGTTACTAATAGGGTATTATTACCAAATAAAAACTTAAAAAATAGACGAATCTAAAAGTAATAACGGTATTATTCTACATCTGAAAAAGTAAGTGCTATGCCAACAAAAGTTTTTAGGCTTCTTATCCATCCATGATACTCTTCAGGTATAATTCAGTATGTTTCAGCGGGGCAAAGTGCTTCTATGAACGGTTTGTCTGTGACTGGACCTGGTGTTTCAACGGCGGATAAAAAAATATAAGCTGAAAGGCAATGAGGATGGTGGGTTTCCATGGTTTTGAGGATCCGCACATTGTTTTGCGTTGCCTATTGTGGTACTCATGCTTTGGTTGGGAGAATCAGTTTCAGAAAAGGACTCCTCCGATGTTGATGAATCGCAAATTGATATTGCCACCCAAATGCGCTATATTCTCAACGACAGTACTAATGGCATGTCGGACTCAAGTGAGTCTTTTGTGGATTGTTGAAAAAAAACTGTTGTTGGAATCGATCTGTAACTTGATTTATTGTCAGTGTTCGGATATCCCGGTGCAACAAGGGGTGAATGACCTCAAACATTATACTAATATGGATATACCACGGGATTCCACAAAATTACATCCAGAAAAGTTTAGTAATATTTTGTAACGCAAAATAACTGCATGTACAGTCGACAAAAAAGTTTCCTTTACAGCTCACAAGTGCAAACATCTTACCACGGATGTAACGAACATCTTACCACGGATTGCAACGAACGCTCATGCTTGCACTTGTGAGCTGTAAAGGAGACTTTTTTGTCGACTGTACATACAAGCGTTTATTATTATGCGATTTCGACAATTATTTTAAATTATAAATTTTGTTTAATATTGACCTTACTACCAAATAGCCTTTTGGTATGAATATTCTTAAATAAAAGAGTTTAGCTTTAAAAATAGAAGCTTTTTACTAAGGCACAATAGGTTCCACTTCTAAAAATTGCGAACGTAAAAAAAACAGAAATATCATATAATACACGATTATTTTAATCCGTGATCAGGATTAAAACAATATCCATACCCAGCCTAAATTAAACATTTTAGGTGAGGTCTCCCGCAGATACCTCAAAATTTTATTGGTTTAAAGTTAAAGAAAAATTGTATCCAATAACCACTGAATGGTACATGGTCTTCCTGAGGTCATCAATTACTAAGTTTAGAAAAAATATACCTGGTTACGGATTAAAAATCCTCGTGTATGTAACATAAAATCAAACACTTTTAAGCATGAAGACTTGACACACCTATGCAGACACATTAGAGTAAATATATGTATTTTATGAAATAATTATGGCCTACTATGTTCTATAAAGTTAAAATAGCATATAATTATTTTCTCTAGATTCTCTATTTTCAATCGATTCCTTTTCACATCTATAATCCATTTGTACGCCGAAAAAGTCCTTACCACTTCTACGGATGTCAGTGGAGCTTTGTAAAGAGACACTTCATCAGGTGCGGTATTATTTGAAATTTGGTCTGCGTATTCTCTAATGTCATCCAAATCTGGATTTCGTGCCATTACTGCTTCTAATTTAATCTGTGTAGCCAAACTTGAACTCCAGTTTACAATTGTTCTAACTTCATCGAAAATTTCTAAGGCTTCAACAATTGTAATGTTGCGTCCCTCCAGTCTGGTTAAAGCAATTTGAGCTGCCTTTTTAAGTATACCTATCAGATCTATATTTTTTTTTTTCAAACTAAACCCGGGAATTTAGGTCATATCCATATTAACTTTTCTACTTGGTATCCCCTGGTGTTGCACCGGGATATCCGACCACTATTTATTGTGCTTGCATTTTTTCCGGATGATGAAGCTGACTTATTTGGCCGTGACTGTTCGGGTGAGGATCCTGCATATGTGCCGCATCCTGGGGACTTTCGCAGTTTTGATGAGTCGCGGATTGATATCGCCGCCCAGACGCGCAGTAGTGGACTGGTGGTAAGGGGACTCAAGTAGGTCTTTTACAGATTGCTTGAAAGTGGTGTTATTGGTATGAAGTTGCTTATACAGGTAATTTATTCTGCTTTCGTTTTTTTTCAGATGATTGAACTGAGGATCCTAATTGCGACTGTTTTGCCAAAACAAATGGATTTTGACTCGGATTTTGCTACTAAGGGTCCAAATGTTTCATCCAAACAGGAAGATTTTTTTATGGAGCTGATTGATGAAGTTTTGGATCGAGTTTGGATTGCTGTGGAGGATGACTATTCAGCGGGAGCTCCTTGTGTTCCTGATACAGATTCGGAGAGCGATGCACCTCGGCGAGATGATTCTGGCCGTGACATTGTTGTTCCTGAGGGTCCCGGTCCAGGGAAGCATCGGGAGCGTTCCTTGCCGATGCTTGACGGTGTTGGTCTTTCTGGTCAAGGTGAATGTATGGAGGGAGCTTCTTCTTGCGTTTCGGATTCCGAAGACGTTACATTGAGGGTATTGGAGCCGACTGACTCTGGCCACAGTGACGGCATGATCCGTGAGCGTTCCGGTGCTTGTTCGCAGGTGGAAGGCGCTGTTGACTTGATTTTGGACAGTGTTTTGGATAGGGTTTGGGATTGTGTCGGGCTCCTGAAGCGACGTAGGCAGGCTGAGCTGTCTGAGTGGAGGGTGGATATCGCTAAAAGGCGAAAGCTGCTAAAGTTCCAAAGGAGGCTTCAAGGATCGAGGAGGTTCCAAGGAGGTTTTGTAACTTTAGCAGGACGCTTAACGCCTTGGGTTATATAAGGTAGCCCTTCCATTTTTCGCTTTTTAGCGATATCTTCTTTCCGTTCAGATGGCTTGGCTTGCTTGCGTCGCTTCAGGGGTTTGACGGAATCCCAAACTTTGTCTGAAACATTGTCTAGAATTGGGTTAGCAGTGTCTTCTGCTTGTGGGCAGGCGCCGGAGCATTCGCGGATCATGCCGTCATTGTGGCTGGAGTCGGTTGGTTCTGATACTTTTAGTGTATCGTTTTCGGAGTCTGGAACGTGGGAGGAGGCTCTTTCTGTGCATTCGCCTTGACCAGAGGGACTGGCATTGTCGGGTGTCGGCAGGGAGCGTTCCTGGTGTTTCCTTGGACTGGGACTTTCAGGAATAGTGGTGTCGTGGCCGGAGTCATTTCGCTGAGGTGCGTCGTTCTCTGGGTCTGTGTCGGGAGCGCAGGGAGCGCAGGGAGCTCCCGCTGAATGGTCATCTTCTGCAGCGGTCCAGGCTCGATCTAAAGCTTCATGAATCAGCACCATAAGGGGGTCCTCCTGTTTGGATGAAACATTTGGACTTTCATTGGTGAAGTCTGGGTCGAAATCTATTTGTTTTGGTGAAATAGTCGTGGGTGGGATCTTCAGTTTAATCATTTCAGGAAACCGAAGGAGGAATAAATTGCCTGTTGGCTTTGTCCTAGTAACGTTGTTTTTGAGTGGTCTGTAAAAGACTTGCTTGAGTCTTCTTACTGCGAGGGTCCTTGGGATGTGGCACATGTGTGGGATCTTCATCCGAATGGTTACTGCCGGGTGGGTCAGTTTCCTTATCTGGAAAGAATTTAAGCATGATGAACTGAGTTACCGATTGATCCTAACAACGGTTTTGCATGCTATTGTTGTCGTTGACAATATAGCGCATTTGAGTCATTTTCTGAAATTGTTTTTTTTAATTGGAGTGTGAGTATCACAAGCACAATAGGTAGTAACGTGGGACAGTGTGCGGATCTTCAAGGCCATGGAAGCTTACCATCTTCATTGTTTTGCATGTAACAGCTTACATTTTTTTCAATTGCCTTTGAAGCACTGGGTCTAGTCATGGACAAGCTGTTCATGGAGGCACTTTGCCCCGCTGAAACGTGAAAAATAATCAATATTATTTAATCAAAAGTACTAATCACAACTACCTTTTTATTATTTTTAACGTAAGAATCACTCAAAGTCGCGAAGTCTCATTAATCGTCAGTGCTAAAACCTGATAAGTTCGCTTAAAACAACAACAATTATTTTCATAGTCAGTGCTAAAACCCGATAAGATCGAATAAAACAACAACAATGCTTTTCATAGTCAGTGCTAAAAACCGATAAGTTCAATAAAACAACAACAATGCTTTTCATGGTAACGGTTAGTTACAATAGCTTACATTCATTGTTACTTGAACTCATTACTATAAACACGGTGTGTAAAATATGACAATTCTACGTTTATTCTAGGTTAGAAAAGTAGATTACCTGTTTCCAGCTTATTACTGCAAGCTAGGTAGTTGCACTAATTTTCTGCCTCGGTCACCCATCACACAACTTTGAACACAATCATTCACAACCT
The DNA here is from genome assembly GCA_025490895.1 of Thaumatotibia leucotreta. Lineage (NCBI taxonomy): Eukaryota > Metazoa > Arthropoda > Insecta > Lepidoptera > Tortricidae > Thaumatotibia > Thaumatotibia leucotreta. The sequence goes on along the minus strand of JALPQI010001084.1, from coordinate 103,002 downwards.
TCTTTAATACAATACACCCCTTTTTAACAGCTATTTTCAATTAAATATGCAACGTCGCAGCGGTTCGCTTGCGTTCGTGACGCTACTTGTCAAGGCTGCGCATGATCATGGGGCCGTCGAAAAACTTATAGGGTTCTTCCCCGAACATATTTGAAAGAAATTTGTTAAAGGCCTCTTGCGAGAATCCGATTACTGGACTTAACATAATATTTTATTAGAGAATTGTTTCAAATAAGTACTATAAGTTTATTTGTTGGGTTTTCTTTGAATAAAGTATGTGCAATAAATGATATCGTAAAAGTAGAATCCAACAAATGCTTTTAACGTATTCTAATTCGTAATAAAATCCTTTAAAGTTTGCAATCGTAATGAGGTGAGACCGGGTAAGTAACAGTAACTGGTTCTACATTGTGTGTTTAGTTTGATTAGGTGTAAATATCTCGGCACTAAATACCAATAAATATACATTATGTGGTTCTTCCATTAAGTAATAAATAAAAATTAAGTCTTAAATGCAGTTGTAGTATTTAGTTTTGAATTAATAGTTGAAATCAAGTACTTATTGGGTTATTTACTCGGCATATTTCCGTGATACATGTAAAATCAGCTTATCTGATATTACCATTAGATTGACCGATACTGAATCATTCTAAAACTGTTTTTACTTTAAAATCTCACTTTTTGTCACTTATCGGGTTTCACCAGGCAACCCTCGATATGTCCTAAGCTAGAACGCTCGCGACTGATGAAGTCTACGCTCCGTCCTGCACTCCATCTTCAAAACCCCGAGAGCTTTCAGCTGGAACTCCAAAACCGTTTCGATTGCCTAGGCGATGATGTGGACGTATTCAACGACGGGCTTGTGGAAGCTGTCCATAGCGCTGGGTCTAAGTTTTTTAAGGCCCAACGGACAAATAAGACCAGAAAGCTCTCAGACTCCACTCAGGAACTAATGGAAAAAAGGAGTGAACTGGTTCTACAATCCTCAGTTGATGCGACTTTATACCGGCAGCTCAACAGACGGATCTCTAAGTCCCTCAAACGCGATATGCGCCAATTCCGTACCAAGTGTATAGAAGAAGCCATCGAGCGGAACAAGGGCTCTAAAGTTTTTGCAAGGAATCTGTCTGTTGGGCAAAGCCAGCTCGCCAAATTAAAGACTGAGGATGGTAGAATCGTCACATCCAAATCTGAGTTGCTGACTGAGATAGAGGGTTTTTATGGACAGCTGTACACGTCAACTAGCAGACCCGAAGTTGATCTAGCGGAAGACCTCAGAGCTAGACTGACCCGACACTACACAGAAGACATCCCGGACATCAGCCTGTGCGAGATTAGAATGGCTCTTGAACAGCTCAAAAATAACAAGGCACCTGGGGAGGACGGAATTACAGCTGAGCTTCTGAAGGCGGGTGGTAAACCGGTCCTTATGGCCCTTCAGAAGTTGTTCAATTCCGTCTTACTGGAAGGGAGAACGCCACAGGCATGGAACAGAGGTGTGGTGGTACTGTTCTTCAAAAAAGGTGACAACGCTTTATTGAAGAACTACCGACCCATATCACTTTTGAGCCATGTCTATAAGCTGTTTTCAAGAGTCATTACGAATCGTCTTGCACGCAGGCTTGATGACTTCCAGCCTCCCGAACAAGCCGGGTTCCGAAGAGGCTTTAGTACCGTAGACCACATCCATACGCTTCGCCAGGTTATACAGAAGACCGAAGAATATAACCTGCCCCTCTGTTTAGCGTTTGTGGACTACGAGAAAGCCTTCGATTCGATCGAAACCTGGGCAGTACTACAGTCTCTCCAACGGTGCCAAGTCGACTACCGCTATATCGAGGTGTTGAAGTGTTTGTACGAGAGCGCCACAATGTCAGTCCGACTCCAAGACCAGAGCTCGAAGCCTATTCTGCTGCAGCGGGGAGTTAGGCAGGGAGATGTTATCTCCCCTAAGCTGTTTACCGCTGCACTGGAGGATGTCTTTAAGACTCTGGACTGGAGAAGGCTGGGTATCAACATAAACGGCGAGTACCTCACTCACCTTCGATTCGCTGACGATATAGTAGTCTTGGCTGAAACCTTGGAGGACTTAAGTACTATGCTCGTTGGTCTCAGTAAAGCCTCCGAGCGAGTTGGTCTTAAGATGAACATGGATAAGACGAAAATCATGTCAAATTCCCATGTAGCACCAACTCCCGTAATAATCGGAGACTTTACACTGTTATGTTACGAAAATCAAATAAGTGATTCAGATATTTTGTATAAATGTATGTTAGTATGTATTTTTGTATGGCCTTTAAGCCGTATGGACCTTTGACATCTGAAACAAGCGTACTTAAACTTGCTTTATTCATTCAAGCTTTTTTGGACCATATTCAAAATGTATAATTTAAAATTATTCAAGTCATTCTGTGTGGGTTTTTCTGTCTAAAACAGTTATTTGAAATACATTTTTCCCTTAACGACCTTTACTCAGCCTCCATGGCTTTTTCTTTTAAGTATTATCATGACATGAAATATAATACTTTGAGTACTCCAGCGTGCAGCGTCGTATTTCAAGGGCAAAGATGGCGATGATTAGCAACATTGCCTTCCCAGGGGCAATGATCCAGACCACTAGAGGCTTGATAATGATCCACTTGATCATGATCGAGGGGCAATTAAAACTCATAGACTTAATTGACATACCAGATGTATAGGTATCTATATTCCAATATTCCCTATATTGGAACAAAATAAGAGATGATTAATTTATGAGCTATCATATTTTGATTAGGAAAAAGTTTTAAACAATTTATTTTCGTAAAAAGGGTCAATGACGTGTTTGTGCGACCGATCCCATCCAAAAACGTTTTTTCCACAGATAAAATGAGGCACTAGGTAAATGAATCACCACTTGTTTTGTTTCAAATTGATAAGTTAGAATAGCAACAATGGAACATCTACATACTTGACTATTAGTAGTTATACCATGAAACAATTCGGTACATGGAGCGACGTACTTGATAACTTGAGATGAAAAGTAGACGAAATTTTATAAATAAATATCTCGAGTTATCAAGGTCTTCGCCATGCACTGAATAAAAAAAACCAGTTTGTGTCGTATATTTAAATACATGTAGAAAACAAATATAGTTCAGGAGTCTCTCAACATCCTGAATCCAAAAGAACCTTCAGCTTCATAAGCAGGGTCACCATCTACCCTCTAGGATAACATAACTAAAACCAACCTTCAAACGTATTTAATTTTAAACCAACTCTGTTACTGAGCGCAAGACAAAAGAGGTCACGACTACATGCAGGGGGTATAAGTAGGCTATTTATTTATTAATGGATCTTAATAATTGACCCCTGCTGAGTAAAGCCTTCCCTTGGCTTCTAATAAAGACAACCTGTTACAAAATTCTATTCTATTGAAAACTGCTGGGAATATACACTTGTACAGTAACAGTACTGTACAAGTGTACATCCCCAGCAGTTTTAGAGCACAATATTAAATATGTACTAATAGTAGTAGGTACATATATTTAATATTTTGCGTCTGATCATTGTCTGTTGTAGTTGACGTGTATTTTTAGAACAAATGAAGACGAAAGAAATCAACGAATTCCGACAAATCACGTTTTGTGTAACGAACGTATTTCATAGAGTGGGGGATAGAATGAGCGAATGCTCGAATGGTCTAAATCCACCTTAACCAACAGAATAGAAAACATCCGTGGGCTCGAATACTATATATTATTATTACATAATATACCTTGGTGACCTTAGCTATTGCACAAATCCTGTAGGTTTCGTAATGTAAGTTTACTACTTACAGATGGTCTAACATTTTTTTTACTCAAACTAAATATGAAATTTAATATCAAATAACATTTCCAATAAACTTTATTTCCAATAATCGACTACAAAAAGAAGCGTATTGTATACGACGCGAAGTAATGTGTCAATGCACAGGCTATTTCGAATGGGTTTGGCAATGAGGCATTTTGTTAATTAGTCAGAATCGTTTTAGTGACATGAACAAAATATTTAGCTAATCAACGAGGGTTTACTGACACATTTAGATAAAAACATTTTTTTTTTCATAACAGCTTCTAGAAATGTACAAGTTTCAGAACATTCTCAAAATTGCGGGAATATACTCGGAAATTTCAGAGATTTCTTATGAGAATTTAAGAGTAAGTTCTCATTGAATGTTGCCACGAGTACTTATAAAAAAGTCTTATGAAGAATATTGTATTTCACAAATGAGTAAGCAAGGCATAAAATATACCTCAAAAGGCACGTGTATACCTACAACGGTTTCGCAATTTACGAAACTTCTCCTCGGTACATTGCTAACAGCTTCATCATAAATACTGGTTTCAAATACCCTAAGTTCTTAGCTATTGTGTAGAGCCGAAATGTACACATCAGACATTTCGGCTTTGCCCAATGGCTAAGGACACCCTGTATTAACTACGTACGGTACGGTCAGGTAGGGTAGGGTAAAAATAGACTGAGCCGTAAATATTCAAAATTCTCTTGACCTTCAGCTTAATCGTTTCGATCGTGTTTCTATTTATATTTACTTAATTAGCAAATGCATTAAAATAACAAATGGTATCTCTGATATTGAACCGATTAATGTAGTTAACAGCTTATCACATAATAGTATATTAACATTTCTAAAACGCTCACTTGTTTCTCTTGTTTTTTTGTTTGTTCTAAAATAAGTGTATCATGCTTTGATGATGTAACTTTAAGGATAAAATTAGGTATTTATTTATTCAAAATAAATAATAAAATCTAATCTTGAGTACATTTATTTTGCATATCACTGAAGCCAAGAAAGCTTAATTATAAGCAATTTGTCAGAGATTATACTTTTACTAAGGAATATAATTAAGTGATATATCATTTTATTTATAGTGGATATGAATACGCATTAAGTTGTAGTACGTTTTCTTAGAAGATTATTTTACATTCAATTTTATGTAGTGACTTTAAATTCTTCTAAACCTAATAATTTATCTATTGTTTTTAATTTATTTATATTGCTAAAGACGAATTGTTATTTCATATTAGAACTAGCTTTCCATCCGCAACCTCGTCCGCTTATGAAAAGGTTTTCATACTGTGTTCGAATTTCTATTTCATCTCCTGAAATAGTTATTTCAAGTCTCTCACTTTTTATTCTACTCCAATATTTCCTTTCATTCAATTTTCATCCCCTTATGGGTTAAATTTCAAAAAACCCCTTCTAGTTGGTTTCTAAAATAATCTTTGCTGAAAATTTCAACTCTCTAGCTTTAGTAGTTTTGGTCCAGCTTTGATGATTGGTGAGTCAATCAATGGACTATTACTTATTCTATGATCAGGAAATAAAAACTAAAAAAAGTATTGGGACATCTTACACAAATCGTACATGATTGATTGAAAAAATAATTCCCGCCAAGTTTCTTACCGGTTCTTCTTGGGTCAGCGGTGTAGGGTTCGAACCGGAAGTAGTTTCAATACCTAGACGATTCAAAAGAGTTTGTTGCTATTCCAATTTGAATAAAGAATTATTTGACTTTGACTTTGACAAATCAAACTAATTCGATGGTAAAATCAACGAAGGCTTATATAATATGGGTACCAAGCGACAATATAATTTAATTTATAATAGATAGATACATATACATACCTAACTACGGAGTATATACACAGCCACGACCAAAGAACATATATTTGTGATAAATAAATACACAAATAATGTCCTCGCTGGGATTCGAACAGCAGTTTCGTAGGCAGGGTCACTACCAACTAGGCTACGGAGGCTGACAAAATATTAATTAATTATAAATATGTATATACGTTCATATAGATTAAGAAAAACAGTCTTTGACATAGAACCTTTCATAAAAGCCACGTAAAAGCTTCATCATTTACCGACTTCATAGTTACACTGCCGGCGTAGTCTGGAGATTACCCGTATAAATCTCGGGCAAGAATAAGTGAACTCACTTGTCAGACTTGACACCACTTAACATTCTAGTCGCTTGAGTTGCAATGTTTCCACGCCTACTAAATTTAACGAGGGTAGGACATTTGACCACTGTCGTTCTTTGGACAGTGGAGTATAGTAACTGCGTAAGTTATACAACATATTGCGTTATATTTACAGGTACGGTACAGGCATTTTATAATCGGCATGAAACATACCATAACATTTGATTGTGTTCCACTTAATCAAGCCTGTTTTTTATGAACTTTTACTAAATTCTTATTTTGTACCTGTCAGATAAATACTAGCTTTGTCCTTTAAGTTCTCATGACTTTATAGAATTATAGGCATTCGAAAAACGTAACGGAACATTAAACGTATACTTATGGAGATAGAAAAAATGATTACTTCGCAGTTACTTCCTTGCAGTATTGTCGAGCACATAATAATATCAAACGATTTTCATTTTTATGTAGTAGGTAGATCGCTTCAATCGATTCAAATGAGCATTTTTGTTACTTAACATAATACTTACTTACTTTTTTTAAATGGAAATCTATGATGAAAAAGGAATAGTTAGGTATTATTTATTTCAAATAAAGTTACCTACCAGCTTTAGTAAAACCAACTTTGTTTTTTTTCACAATATCTTTGACATATTCGATTTCTAAATTGGTTCTATTAGCTTCCCTATGTTTAATTTTATTGAACTGTTTACTTTCATAACTGTTTCGTTTCTACGTTACACATAAATAAAACTCTGTAAACACGCAACAACGCGTCAAAACATGGTGTGAAACAAAATCGTTTTGCGTACTCAATTTTATTATAATCACGCTTAATGGAAAAGGAACGGTCCACTTAGCTGTAGACAGTTGTTCCTTTTAACGCAGCCTTTGTCCACGGCGCCATTAATTTGGTCACGGTTGTCCAGTCCAGGGAAATAACTTTGTACACACACGCGACTGTGATCTAGGTTAAGTGAAAGTGATTTTTACCCTTGCGAAATGAATGGGTTTAATTTTTCAACCCTTTAACGGGTTTTAGCTTCATTTTTTAGACTGCATTAAAAAAGAGACTTGTTTCTTTTTTACACTAAATAAAAACACAAGGTAATAGAAACGGTCACAACCGTTTAAGAACATAAGAAAATAAAAACTACCTCAAAAATGTAATTCTCTCTTTAGTCGTTGACTTCATTACTGAAGGTCGTGTCCGTCTGAAATTTCCTGACGACTTCTGTCACCAATCCCTTCCATCCCATCCTGTCCTCGGCCTTCCTCATGGCGGCGGTCACCGTGAGGCCTGTGAGAGCAGTGACTTGGTCGGACCATCGGGTAGGAGACCTGCCCCGTAGTCGCTTGCCGTCTACTTTCCCAACAACTACAAGTTTTTCCAGATTGTCGGGTTCACGACGAGCTATGTGGCCAAAATAACCGAGGATCCTTTGGTAGCAGGTGGTGGATAGCCTTGTCCGGATCTTAAGCTGTTGAAGGATGGAGACGTTTGTCCTCTTGGCTGTCCATGGGATGCGAAGCATCCGTCTCCAGCACCACATTTCAAATGCCTCTATTTTCTTTCGTTCTGATGACCGGATTGTCCATGCTTCTGAGCCATAGAGAAAAATCGTAAAGACCAGTGTTCTTATAATTCTCATCTTGGTGTTGTTAGAGACTTTTCGATCTTGCCATATTCGCGTCATCTTACTCATGGCAGACTTGGCCATTTGAGTTCTCCTACGGATTTCTCTTTCGCTTCCCCCGTGGTCAGTAAGTAGTGATTCCAGATATATAAACTCACTGACAAACTGTACGTCAGTAAGTTCTCCAGTCCTTGTGAGTTGTCCAGCTCGGTCTACGACCATAACCTTCGTCTTCGCTCTGTTAATTGAGAGACCAACCAGATTGCTCTCACGCTCAACTCTGCGGAACAACTCACCGAGTTCCTTTTCTGAGGTCGCAAAAAGGGTGGTGTCATCTGCGTATCTTAGGTTGCTAATCTTGGTACCCCCTATCGAGATGCCTCCTTCCCAATCTTCCAGGGCTCTTCTCATTATATGTTCGCCATATATGTTAAAAAGAATGGGAGAAAGAATACACCCCTGTCGTACACCTTTAGCAGGCTTAAAAGGGTCGGAGATGACACCATTCACTCTTACCATGGACGTTCCATCCGCATAGAGGTTAGCTATCAGTGCTATTAGATGCCTCGGTACACCCATGTCTAGGAGAATCTCCCACAAACAATTCCACTGTACACAGTCAAATGCTTTGGAGTAGTCTATAAAGCACATCAACATTGGAACGCAGAACTCTCGGCTTTTTTCAATAATCTGCCTCACGTTTACTATCTGCTCCCTTGTGCCACGGCCCTTGACAAACCCTGCCTGCTCATTTGGTATCTGCCATTGCAAAAATGATTTCAGCCTCTCATTGACTATGTACAGCATGACTTTACTGGCGTGAGATATTAAAGCCACCGTCCTGTAGTTCCCACAGGTCCTGGTTGATCCCTTCTTGTGGAGTGGTACGAGTAGAGATTCCCTCCAGTCAGTAGGCCAACTGGCAGTTTGCCATACCCGGTATAGCTTCCCTCTTCCGTCTTCAATAGCCCAAGTCCTTGGTTTTAACTCCCGCGTAATACTCTTGACCTTCATAAAGAGATCTTTTGTATGGAAAGTCTGTGCGTGATCTTCTATCTCCTGACAGATAGAGTTCAAGTGATTATTATAATCCCTTCTACATAGACGTTGGACTCTTGCTGATAACTCTCGATATTTCTGGCCGTCCAAATTAGCACCGCCTTTAAGGAGTGTTTTCCTCTCAAGTATGGTATTCCACGTTTCTACTGTTATCCATCCCTTTTTTGGGCGGTTCCCTGCCAGACTCTGACAATCCTTTCTCGTTAATAACAGCAGATCCTTTACGCCTTTCCAGTGTGAGTCTATATCAGTTTGGTCACTAATTTTCAGGCCCTTTGCTTTTTCCTTGATACTGCTGCTATAAGCGGTCAACTGTTCTGGAGTCGGTCTTCTTAGAGGTTTCTGTAAGTTTCGATAACACCTCTTCAGCCTCACACTCAGCTGGGCCACCAACAGCTTGTGGTCGCTTCCACAATCAGCTCCTGGGTAGGTTTTTGTATTGCTGATACTAGATCTCCATCTTTTACCTATAGCGATATAATCTATTTGATTTCTAGCCCGATCTCCTGGCATTACCCAGGTGTACAGCCTCCTTGGGTGGTTTTCAAAGCAAGTGTTCATTATGGTCAGAGCGTTTTCTGTACAGAACTGCAGCCATCTTTCCCCTCTCTCATTCCTCTGTCCTAGGCCATATCTTCCTACCACATCCCTCAGATGGTCGTCAGCTTTCGTGGATCCTACTTTCGCGTTGAGGTCTCCCAGAATTAACGTAATCTCCCTTTTGGGTAGCTCCCCCAATGTGTCTTCCAGCTGTCGATAAAAAGCTTCAATGTCTTCTTCTGACGATGCAGACGTAGGAGCATATACCACCACTAAGTTCAGTCGACATGGTTTAGAGTTCAACTTTAGCGTTATTATGCGGTCACTGACGGGATTGTATCCTAAGACTGCTTTGTTTACGTCCCCGGATAGAGAGACTGCTACTCCATTCTTGCTCTCCTTCTCGGGGCCCGAGAAATAAAGGGTGTGACCAGATGCTGTTGCATAGTACCCCGAACCTCTTTTATGCGTCTCTGTTAATGCCAATATTTCCAGGCTGTATCCATTTTGTTCCTTGCCTATAACCTCCTCTTTGCCCGGTTGAATCATGCCTCGGACATTCCATGTTCCTACCCTGATCGTCTTTCGAAGTTGTGTTCGGTGTTTCGGCACTATTTTGTCACCAGTAACATTCTGTCCAAGCTGCGCCTGATGAGTCACAGCAGCAGGGCCAGTAGTACATTTTACACCAGGCGACCTGGACTCGCCATGGCGCCGGGTGGAAGCCGGATCGCATTCCATCGCTCTTACTCTCTTGTGTACTTTCATAACGGATTTCCAGGGAAGATAGTGCAGTGGTTTTTTTTTTTTTATACCACGTCGGTGGCAAACAAGCATACGGCCCGCCTGATGGAAAGCAGTCACCGTAGCCTATGGGCGCCTGCCACCTCAGGGTGTCACATGCGCGTTGCCGACCCAATAAAAATAACGTTGGCACAACAAAGTGGCTCCACTCCACCTGATCGTAAGTGAAAAGTAGAACCCAAATCGCGGCGTCATCGAACAGGAGACAATCAGTAACCTGTTAGTTGCCACCGCCTTGCTGGCCCGCTAGATGCTGGTAAATACACCGGCTGACCCCGAAACACGGCAAACACGAAGGTAAGTCATTTCACGGGCGTTTACACCGAATGTACGGTGGTAGCCAACCAGGCGGGTACTAGTAAAAATACCCTACCACCGGCTGAGAAGCTGGTTACTCAGTATTTCCCTTAGTCGACTCCTACGACACCCACGGGAAGAGAGGGGCTGTGATTTTTGTATTCTTACTCCGTCACCGCACGGGTTTCCCCTTGCCTTCTGCACCAGACCTTTTAGGGGAGATTTAGGCCCCATGGCCGCTGAAGCCACATCCAACGGAGTTGGGGTAATGGTTATACCGCCACTTGCTCGGTCGCCAGAGCCTCGTTGGTTCTCTAGCAGGGAGCACCACGGCAACCGGTTGTTCGTTGGTCGCCGCCGCCATCCGGCGCGTGCAGGTGAGGTTGACAATAGGGACGGTTAGATGTTATTTACCGTTCTCCCCTTACTCCCCTAAAATGTAATTAAACTATCGGATAAACTCGCGTATATTAAGTAAAAATATACGCGAGTTTAGCCGTTTTCATGGTTTTATTTCATAAGTAATCCTCATGGTTACCGAAGAAAATATTACCTTAAAAATGTTTGTTTGATAACAATTTACTTCGGAATTTGTTATGTCGTAGAATGAAACAAATTCTGCAACTTTTAGTTGGACGAGTTGGTTATTAAACTGTTACTATTAACATTAATCAATTATTCATAATATTTTAACGGGTAATCTTACGTTTAATATTATCTTGGCGTTTTAGACCTACACCCATGGTCGCAGGCAGACTGGCGAGAAAATGTATAGTACTTACACCTTTTAGCTGCGCGGGTTTTGCCAACTTAGTCTTGATTATTGACTTCTAGGCTAAAGTTGTATCCGCATTTGTTCTTGATTATTCACTTCTAGGCTGTATTTATACCCTAATAAACGTAAGTTTACGCGATTTACCCTGTTTATCGTTAAAATATGAGTGATAATCGTGAAGGTTTATCAATTATTTCCTCGTGAACGTGATGTAGTACTTCAATTACAGTCACTTACAAACATTTAGTTTCAAGGGCGATCGATTTTGGGACGGCTTTATTTGGTTTCTATCGTATATGGCAATAGCTATAGCTGAACTCGTCTTGATTTGAATATTGAAACAGTCTATCTCGACTTACTACTAAAGGACCGCTGGCACACGCGGCAAGCGAGGGTCGGATTTGGCCACTGTGTCTCATTAGTAGTGTTGGTTGGGTACATACTATCCTCGCAAGTCTCAGTGTACTTAAACAAGTACACATTACGTATAGTTGAATTAAAATCTTGCGAACTAGTAACATAATTCCTTTTGTTTTGTACCTTTTGAATTCAAACAAACGCTTGTGCACGTCGAAAAAAAATTACCTACCATTATGTTTGGAGGGCCCCACCAGCCACCTCCAATACTTTTTCTTTACTATTCAGTATCATCATCATCATCATCATCTCAGCCATAAGACGTCTACTGCTGAACATAGGCCTCCCCTGTGGACCTCCACATGTACCGGGTAGATGCAACCTGCATCCAGCGTGTCCCGGCGACCTTCATGTGGAGTGTAACTTTAAGTAAATGTTACACTATTGTCTGAATTATTGCATGCTACATTATTTTTAAAGTAAATATTGATTGATATACCAAATAAATAAAATAAATCTACCTTTTGCTTCTCTTATACTGCGTTCGTACCTACAAGTATTGTTAGGTAGGTATGTATGAACTAAGTAGTTGAGTAAAAAATTCGTACCTACTTACTAGTTACGACTTAAGCTTAAGTATACATGTATTTTTTCATTTAAGCTTCTTTTTTTGTGTTCACAGTCTATTGAAGCAGTTCGATAACTTCGTCTTGAAAAAACCTTGTTCATTTCAAAAGAGTAGATACCAACTTTTCGCTTTCATCGGATTAGCGAATAAGTTAACGAAAAAAGTATGCGAGTTAGTTAAGTCAGGCTTATCATGGGCGGTTGTATCAAACCAATACAATTTAAGATACGATTTGTACGTTTTTATGGATTATCTTTTTAATAAGTTTTGAAAAACTTGAACAATTTTTTGTTTATGTAATCAAAGTATTTGATAGGGGATTCAAAAGAATATCTAGCGGGTGATTTTTGATTTTTCGACGCTCGAAATCAGGAAAATCGTTTTGTGGAGAGCATGTTTTTACTTTATCGCACTGAATACAAATAGCAACAAATTCTTCTTTTGATTATTAAATTTAAAATAACGAATGATGTAAAAGATTTTGGATGAGGAAAACTGCTTCTAAAATACTTTTTTCTTAAAGCAACGCTTAAAACAACGCGAGAAGCTATATATCTCTGAAATAAGAGCACGTTAATTATCCCGAACCCTATTCTTGCTAATTGTCTGTTCAAACTTGACACAGATCCTCGACAGAGTAACCCTGACATCGACCTAAGTAGGGTAACTAGTGTAACTACATAATTATTGTATCTTTGTATACAGTCTGTATCTAAGGACACATTACATTGATAGTAATTATCACCATTAGTGATTTTTTTTTCGCGATTTTTTCCACCGTGAAGGCCCGGCCACGACATTGGTCTAAGGCAACCAGCGGCGAGCGAATCCATGAGTTGGAGCGGGATGCCGATATGGGTATTCCCTCTCGCACATGTGGTTTTCCGCAAAGCCGGTCGCCTTAGACCAATATCGTGGCCGCGGCATGGAAGTTGTTCGTCGTGTCTGTCTGACCCTGTTCACTGCTCAGCTGCTACATGATCCGAAATTTATCCTATATACCCATCAAGAAAATACATAATTTTTACTTTATTTTTTATAATATCGATCTCATTCCATTATGTGCGATTGTGTGTGATTGTTGGTTCAAATCGACATAGAGAATCGCTCCAAAAAGCGATGGCGACATTTAGAGAGAAATTACCTTATTCTTTACCATTACGCGGGCTGTACATTTTGTTGCCATCGTGACATATCTGGCGCTAATATTAGCTAATATTTGGTCATAGACTTTAGATGATCCCTAATTTTATTACCTAAAGAGAAACTTAGATAATATATGCGTACGTTAGTACTTTACACGGCGCTCGCGAGCATTGCTAGAAATGTTAACTATGGATTCTAGACATTCAAATTAACAAAAAATATTGTGACCCTATGTCAAATGTCACCAAATTTTTTTTCTTTATTTTTTTTTTATCCGTGCGGTGACGGAGTAAGAATACAAAAATCACCGCCCCTCTCTTCCCGTGGGTGTCGTAGGAGTCGACTAAGGGAAATACTGAGTATCCAGCTTCTCAGCCGGTGGTAGGGTATTTTTACTAGTACCCGCCTGGTTGGCTACCACCCTACATTCGGTGTAAACGCCCGTGAAATGACTTACCTTCGTGTTTGCCGTGTTTCGGGGTCAGCCGGGGTATTTACCAGCATCTAGCGGGCCAGCAAGGCGGTGGCAACTAACAGGTTACTCATTGTCTCCTGTTCGTTGCCGCCGCGATTTGGGCTCTACTTTTCACTTACGATCAGCTGGTGGAGTAGAGCCACTTTGTTGTGCCAACGTTATTTTTATTGGGTCGGCAACGCGCATGTGACACCCTGATGTTGCAGGCGCCCATAGGCTACGGTGACTGCTTTCCATCAGGCGGGCCGTATGCTTGTTTGCCACCGACGTGGTATAAAAAAAAAAAAAAACTTTTTTACACTTTTAAGATTTCCAGTACTTTTTAATATTATATAGCAACAATATGTTATTATGTATTTTTTTTTTTTGAGGCAGGTAATTTCGTCAAGTCTATTGTTATTTTTTGATTGTCAGGCAAAAGGTTTGGTAATATTAGAACACAATTAAACAGAAGTTTTATGACGAGTTACGTCGAAAAAAATATTTCGAAAAAAGGTTGATTATCTCTAATATCTCTGAAACCAAGCCGAATTCAGGAAATTTTATCTAACATATTATTGAGACTCTAAATATGATCAGGAATACAGCATTAAAATCTTTTAAAATGCTTGCGAGCATCGTGTACCTATATTATGTACTTTGATCGTGGTATAAACAAATCCTCGCCAAAGCCCGGGACTAAAAACAAAATCACTCCATCGATAAATTCTTATAATCTCTCCAGTGCTCGTCGCTTTCCAGGGCAGCGGTTGAACTAGCAATCATGATTGTGTTCAGGTTTACTCTTCAAAATTATGAAGCTTAGTCTCTTGAGCTCTTGAAACTTAGTCATGCGATCCATAACGCTGTCACTGAAGATATAACGTTACCTGAGACTAATCCTCTTAGCTTAGTATGACGGTAGGTAGGTATCTAAAAGGGCATTCACATGCATATGTCGTTACATTATGCTGATAGTTTGAAGTGTGGAGAATTAAAAAAGTATTTTTGTCTGGGAGTTCATTTGATAATAAATTATAATGAAAATATAAGTAGTTTTCTAGAGAGAGAGTTTGGAGACTTCCGTTTTTGACTAATATTAGTTGTAAATAACATATTAGGTAATGCTTCAGGTACTTAGCTTAAGTAAATTCTGGTTCGAAAATAAATTGGAAATTTAACATTATTGTAAATGATTTAATTGTTATCAACATTATAACAAATGCTCGTTTTATGAACATACCAAATTAACATATTAAATTATCTAAACCAATGACTAAATTAAAAAAAAATGCTTTAACTAAATGATTTTAAAACAATTTTATAGCAATGAAACAGTTAAATAAAAGGTTTTCAATACCTACTACAAGTTAGCCTGAACCAACGCGCCCTATCGTTAACAAGTAATTAGATTATACATCAAACAAAATCGCGGTTCTTTTAACAAGCAGAAAATCGCCATTATAATTACTCAACCTCGTATCTTCAACACTCGCGTGATAGAAAAAGCGCCTGTATTTAAAGGGAAAGAAAGGTGACATTCCCATGAATTTATTGTTGTACATTAGAGTAAGTGAAGCGATGAAATGTCGCCGTCCGGGAAACGTATCTGTTTCCGACAAACCGTGCCGCGTACCGATAACGCACGCACGACATCAAAAGAATCCACGCACCCGTTTCAAGGACCTTTTGCCTTGTCAAGCAAAAAGGCGGTAACTTGATTACGTTTCAATATAAATGAAAGGAGACTAGAAAATAATATTCCACCGTAACTTTTAATAAAGTTGTCTAAAGTTTTACAATTCCCGGAAATATATATCTGTCATAAAATTATCAATGTCGTTTTCTCCAGGCATGTTAAAGAAAAGGACAGCTTCTATTTATCTGACTGATACATTTTCACAGGTTCTTAGTACGAAAAGTATAATGGCATGATCAAATTGATCATGCAGTACCTTGAGACAAATTAATGGATACAATTTACGACTAGTGTAAATAATAACGGAATACCGACATTTCCACATTAAAAAGAGCAGAGTATTGTGTAGGTGTACTTAGATATCATACGTAAAGTAGTATTTTACCATTTTGTTACTTCTAAAAAATATTAATATTTGTTTATTAAGTACTTTAATGAAGAGGTGTTAAAATAAAAACCATGTCAAAAGTCTAATTGTTGATTAGAACAAGGTTTCGCGTCTCAACTGTTTAGAAATGAGGATAGGATGAGTAATTCGATCGAGACATATTCCAAGCAGCATACTTATCCGCTCGTCGTTGAACGGCGTATTTGAGACGTTAAAGGTATATTACGGTTACGTTTTTATCACTTACCTATTTTCGTAAATTACTCATAAGACATTTTCGCTTACACTGAAGTACAAGAAATTTGAAGGGTCAATGCGTTTACTGATTTCAAATACAAATGACCGGTTTCGGTGTTTCAATGTTAGACAGTTCTCCAATACTTTAAGTGCTATTAGTTAATTTCTAGTAATACAGGCATTATATTTGAATAGGCTGTCAAACACCGAGTCGTTTACTTTATTTATGAGTTGGTTAAATTTAGTACACTTCATTAAGGCTCTTACAAATAAACTAACAACGAAATTATCGAAAGCTTTTAAGATACTGTAAATGAAATATCTTCATACGAGGCCTGTCGACTTACGTCTTTTAGTCTTAAGACAAGAATGTTTGCTTTCGCCACCCCTGTTCGTTAGGTATCGCAAGACACGAGAAATCGGAGCACGCTATAGAATTATAACTACGTCGCACTTTGCTTTGTTTTGAGGGTAATCTTTGTTCTTCATACAATAAAGGCTTAAACAGAAATGTAACTTTACAATGGACGTAATTTAACTTATTACAATAGTTTCAGTTTCTAGGCTTTATGTATTTGAATACGTTAAAGGTTTAAATCAGGTTATACAATTTGAAACCTGGTTCGTTCCGTAAATCAATGTTATTGAAATTCAACGTTATTGTTGAAATGCTGGATTGGCAGGTTTATTTTCAATTTCAGTTCAATAAGCATGATTCTTAACTTTACTTGGCAATTTTCTGTATTGTTCATATGTTCATCTATCTACTTATACAGGGTTATTTTCACTAGTATTTTCACCAGTACAAAAAAACAACATACGTAATAGTAGTCCAAGTTACAGAATACTAGCATTTTTTGTTACCACCCCTTTAGAACAAAAAACTAAAATACCGATGCTTGAACTTATCCGCAAACCTAACAAGAAAACGGGACGCATTACGCATTATCAATGTACATAACTAGCAAAACACACGAACTGGCAACTGTTTGTTTACAACGTCATCGCACGTGGCATGGCGGCTTAGAAAAGCGGCAATGATAATCAACTTATGATTATGACTTGGCAAAAAAATCTTACTTGATCCCAAATCTTCCTTCATACTTGCACTAAGGACAGAAACTTTCTTCATTGAGGCGTATTTAAACACTTGAAATCAACTTTATGCACAATGATTGGAATAAAAAAAACATACCTGATTAATGGAGTCCATTTCTCATACTAATTAATTAATTCACATACTTAAGCAAGTGTTCAAAATGTTGGCCGTGGTTATCTAAACACGCTTTTGCCCGTTTTTGAATGTTTCCTTCGATATTTCCCAACACAAGTCTGTAGTTCTCACTTTTAAGTTCATCAAATGCACTTATTATTAGATTTTTTAAGTCTTTTAAATTTTGGGCCTACCCTCACCCCACAAAAACAGTCACACGGGGTCAAATCTGTTGACCTGGCTGGCCATAGCTATAACACTGGCATTTTCCAGGCGGGGCACACTTTCTTCAGCTTATAGCCGCTGGGCTGCCACTGCATTTTCCCCAATGAAAAAATAACTACGAACCATTTCGTACGAGCAATTTCCGACTGAAGGTAGTACGATGCGGCGCGTGCGCACATACCTACGTCAACCGTGACACTGACCGTCCCTGACCTAGTCACCGAGATTGAGGTAACTGCTATGTTGCCAACTCGTGCGCAGGTCGCTCACCCCTTTCCGCCGCCCTCTGCGTCCCGCACCCCGTTGACGTCTTATAATTAGTAGGCTCATTATTTTGCATTTGCATGAAGGATAAATTAATAATAAATGAAAAAAAAAAATGACAATTTTATTTGATAAATTTAATCTATTATCGATACCAAATATGTGGGAAAATTTATTGTACCGGTGAAAAAATAACCCTGTATAACATTAACAAACAATTAAATTGATACACAGATATGCAATAAATTGTAATTAATAATTGATGTTTATTTATGCAGATGAAATGTGTGTTTTAATTGGAAGCAGTAAATTAAATTCAATGATTATAATAATATAGTTTGGTACCTATTATGAGATGTTTAAATTTAGTATTAAGACTTTTATAACTGAACTAACAACGAAAATTATAACATTATGTATCATAATAAAAAAGCGCTTGTAGTCGAGCAGTCGCGGGTTTAATTCCCGGCTCGTACCAATAAGTTTTTCAATAAATTTATGTATTTACTTACGAAATAACATTTGATATTCACAAGTGCTTTATGGTAACCTGCATACATCTGCAAAGAAAGGTCCTGCGTCGACTCCTGCGACCTTCACGAGGTCATCAGTCATCAGACGTTTTAGGGGACCAACCCACACTGCGCAAGCATACCGCCATGTTACTTCTCACTGATGTATATCGAACACATTTTAATTAATCAGTATTCGTCACACCACGTTTACCAGACCGATATATCTCGAGCCAACATTGTCAGTGCCCATCGAGCGTGACAATCGATATGTACATAGAAACGCTTGATCAATATTTGTGTTTTCCGTTCTGTGTCGACATAGGGGTCACGTTCTCTCGCGGTCAACCGCTGGAGTAATTGCTATTCCGCTGGAACACATGCAAAAGCGGCGAATACTAATAGCGATTGCCGCCGACATACAATAGACTATATGTACACTTTATGGGCTTTGTAATAAGGGCCAGAAATGATCAGTTAGTTGTGATTATGCAGATACAGAAAATCTTTGAGTAAGTGTAGCTAGGGGCGGCATCGTTTCACAGCAAAACGTGGTTTTTGCACTTTGATAAAAGAAAAACGTACAAATGACAAAGATGTTAACGAAAACATAACACATAAATGTACAACGGTTCGTACATGTTGGTCAATAGATTTTTTCACCTTTTTAAGAAAATTAACTGTTGAGCACTCTCAACAGTTCATTTTATGTATTATGTCGCTACATAATACATAGGTACATAGATAAGTTGTAAAAAAGGAAAAAAAAATAGAAAATAAATAACGTACAATTTTATCTTTTTCAAATGAATATCTGATAAATTTAAAAGAGCTGAGACTTATGCATATAAATCATTTCTTATTTTACTATATTTTGTAGGTATTTATTTGCTAGGTACTTGGATCTAAAAATATTGAAACCAAACGAGGAAATAGGATTTAACAGACCATTTATTTCGGCTTTCGTACTGAAATTTAGCTGCACTCAAACACAAAACTCAGAAAAGCATATTTCCTTCACAAGCCTTTCCAAATTAATAGAAGGCTGGAAGTAATAGACTGAAAATTATGTTCATACAGCGTTCTTGAGCTGGAACCACTGAAGTTAATAAAGTGTGCTTTACGAGCCGGCAATTTCCGGGTAATGAGACCTAAGTCGTCCAATTCGATGGTTATTACCGTCGATGACGTCACATCATAAATGTAGACACAGGTTTCTTCCATTTCTGTGGGTACATACGAGGTAGGCAGTTCTTTTTTATACAGTTCACAGTTACAGTTTGAATTCTAAGTTTTTTTTATTGTTCTGCGTTAAATTGCGCTTGTAGTTCTTATTTGGGAGAAGACTGTTTTCAAAAAGGCTCTTTAGGTAGAAAAAAAGGTGAAATATGAACGATTTTTTAGAATGCTAATTAGTCACAGTAAACAATCATTAATCCATTTTGTTTAGCCAAGCTTTAAAAAGGCAATGGGAAGCTGCCATTTTCTAAGTAAAGTTTCCTCTTTGGATATTTTAGCATTATTTTAACAGATAAAATTTTAAATTATAAATATTAGATGTCATATACCAAAGAAAAACGACCAAGATCACCTAATGTCCAAGGTGGAGATCGAATCCACGTACTCAGCTTTCGCGGCTGATGCCTGTACCCATCGGTCACTCGGTCTTAGCAACCACCGGTCAAATTTCTCGGGTATATGCAATCCCGTAAAATGCTAGGCGCCTTTGACCATTCTCTAAAGGCAAGCAATACATGCCTGCACCTCCTATTAGAATACTTTACAGTTTTCTAGAATAGCTAGAGAGAGCTGTTGCTGCCATCTCTTGAACATATTGCGAAAACACAAATCAAATTATTTACTAACTAAATATTTTGATTTGTACTTTTTATTTTTCCCCAGTAGTCACACTACTTAATACTATATAAATTATAAATATTAGATGTAATATACCAAAGAAAAACGACCAAGATCACCTAATGTCCGAGGTGGGGATCGAACCCACGTACTCAGCTTCGCGGCTGATGCCTGTACCCCTCGGCCACTTGGTCTTAGCCAAGTTTTAAATGCGTTGAATGTCAGAAACTTTTCAAATAAAGTGAACAAAAAAAGGAAAACGCTGATAATAAGAAGAAAATATGTTTTTAATTTTTTTTATGATTTAAAATAGTTTTCGCCAAGTTTCGATAGGTAGGTTTTATCAGGCGAAACTACTGCATTCACGCCCCTTTATTCACGTATGTAATCAAATTATGGTTGCGTGATTGTATTTGCGTTTATTGAACATTAGAAAAATTGCAACCCGTGATGCGTTAGCATGGAATCCGTACTCGACAATGGAGACCTAAGGTCTCTGAAACGTGACGCACGTAGTGGCTAACGCAAAAGTAACCGTTTAAATATATCTAAAGCTATCTCACGAGAGTTAAAATTCAATTAGAGTAATGCATACCGAACCATTCTGTTTAATCTATTGACTATCAAACAAACAACCCCTTTCGCAGAATACGTCAAAGCACCTGTATAGCAAAATAAAATAAAAAACCAACCGAGTGCCTCGGCTCGCCTGCCGTTTATCAATTGATAATACAATTTGTACGAATCCTTTCGTGCGCTGTCAAAAAAAAAATAATCATAAAAGCGGAAAAAAAAGAGTTAAAAATTTCGTTTGTTGTTTGGAAGCCACCTGAAATATTTATTTCATTTTACCTGTCAGGTACTTTTTTTTTGTTAGATATTATAGCAGCAACAGGAAATACAGCATGTGTGACAATTTTATCCGCCCAACTATCACGGTTCACGAGATACAGCCAGGTCACAGACGAGAAACCTTGAGTAATAGGGACTCGGAACCCTAAAAAACCTGAAACCTGATCACTCTGCCCTGGACAAGAAGTCTATCCATGGCGTTCTCACCGCATAACGTGACCGTAGTGGCACAAAACGCGAGAATGAACAATTTTCGTCAATCTTTCTGCAATATTGAGTACCTACCTGAAGAATATACACATTAGTGCAGTGTTGTGTCCATGAGGTCTGCAACGTTCGCTAGTACCCCAATTCCAGAGCATCGATGATCTTCCTTTCCCTCTCCTTTGCCGTCCACCGTACCACGACCCTTTACCACTGCCGTAACTATATCTATAATTGTCACACATATGACCTACACAAATAATGTCAGCTAACAAAACAATTTACGTAACGGAAAGCAACAAATACCCCAAAAGCTACTTATCAGAACGATATGTTATCTCATTAGTAATTTACGCGCCCTAACATTGCCCGCACAAAAAGACCGACACAATAGAAGCTCACGCGAAAGGGAGATAAGTAAATAATACAGTTTTCTAATTAGCTGGTTAGGTCGGCTTTGGACAAGCAATTTGGGTAATATTGCTTTGCTAAATTACACTCTCAGTCAAAGAATACGGATCGGGCATAAAATTTTATAGAAAATACTGTACGCTGATTTCAAATAGATTTTTAAAATGTTTACAGAATATGTGGAATCCAGTTTAACATACACGTGTATTTGATTTTCCTTGTTTTTTTTTCGAAGAATCCAAAATAAAAATGATAAAAAGCTCCTTTTCCATAAATTTTGCGGTTTTTTTAAACACTCAAAATTTTGCCTGCACAAATCAGTGTAACTATAGCGACCATTCCTTTTTTTTTCGATTGTATGATTAATTCAGGAAATTGATAATATAATCTGGACGCTTAGCCAAGTTATTATTATTATTATTTATTTAATCATTGTTACATTTAGGTTACATATAGTTAACTAAAAATAAGCGTCGAGAAACCCTAAACTCGGGTTTGTACCGACACCTCATTCGCAGAGTTCAGTTTCGTGGAATTAATAAAATTTAACATGCGAGTTATCACTGAAAGTAGACAGTAAAAGTGAATTTTAAACAACTTATTTAACTTACAATATAAATTACGCTAGTTAATCGCTAACGTTTAGTAGCGTAACGTAGTTTTCCCTCTCTATCACACTTTTATATTAGTGCGACAAAGACAGTTAGTAGCTGCCTTTTGTTTACGATTGACGATTAAGCGTTGGCGATTGGCAACTTATCTAAGCACCCTGATGTTAGAAAGGATTCTATCTATCCTGTACCTGACCGCGAGAGTATGTATTTTTTATTGGCCTGGTTTAGTGTCCCACTGTTGGCAAATGCCTCTCCTCTTTTCCTCCATTTGGCCCGGGCGTTACAGTTCTCCCGCCAATTTGGATAGAATGCGTACAGGTCGTCCCGCCATCGAGTGTATGTATATTGTATAGGTGTAGTGTATAGTGCTGTTTCATTCAATAAACACTATAAACAGACATTACTAATTTATATGCAAAATATAAACGTAGTAAACCAGTAATAACACAAATGATTAATAAAGTTTGTTTTGGGGATGCCATGTCACGATATAAAAGATACATACAAACAGGTGCCTAGTAAAATACACAAAAAGCAATCCTAACTTGGGTACTGTGATAAACAAATATAATGCGAATCCGTGCCTGAAATATATGATCAGGTTGGCCTTTATTTACAGTGAGTGTGAAAATATGATTATATGAACATTATATAACAAAGTTAAAAGATAATAAGCCAAACTATTACTTATGCTGTTATAAGGAAAAACGATAGTAACGATAACATCCAATGGCAAACCGAATTTGGCACGAAAAACAGGGTTATTTTTCAATTAACACATATGTATTAATCTCCTTTTCTACATAATGACGAATGATGCCAGTCAAACTAATTTACAATGTTAATAATTATTTTTAATATCTATTTATTTTCAAAACTACAATTTATGTACATAGATTTAATCTAACTAATCTACTTAACCTAACCTATATCTATGATTGGACCTTGTGGGATTGTACCGAGGATGCTGGCGGCATTTCCTCGCTGTATCGCAATACTGATGCGTTGTGCGAGTTTTTAATATATAATTCCATATTCTGAAAACATAAAATTTATTCAACAAACGCTGGCGACATTCGTAGCTCACACGACAGTGACCCTGCCTACGAAGCTGGAGATTTTCGGTTCAAATCTCGGCGAGGGCGCATAATATTTGCGTATTCATCACCTTGTGGGTAGGCCCTCCACAAGGTGGACCGATGACCTGGTGAAGGTCGCAGGAGTCCGCTGGATGCGGGTGGCGCAGGACCGGTCATTCTGGCAATCTTTGGGGGAGGCCTATGTTCAGCAGTGGACGTCTTTCGGCTGATATGATGATGATGATGATGATTCATTGCAAATATTTGTGACTTGGTTATAGTTGTTTTTTTTATGGATTTGAATGTATCAATACGTATTAAATATACATAAATAAATAAAGTAATAGAAATAACTCCCTGAAAAATGGACAGACGTGCACGTTTCTTAATAAACGAGATACTGGGGTGTAATTTATTTACATTCATTAAATTTATTTTGTTAGTGCCCTATCTATTTTCATTTTTTAAGAATGTAGTAATACATATGAAATGGGTTACAAATAGGGACAAAAACCTTTCTTTCGCGCAGGATGAAAACAGTCAAGAATTAGGGTAAAGATAACCTGAAATTTCATAAATAAACTACAAGCTACAAAATAAATATAACTAATGTACCAAATTATTGAAACGCATTTTTCACTGAGATAAAGTTAATTATGCGTAACATTTTGTCCTGTTTTGCGACACTTTCATTTTTATACAATAAAGTAACAAAAACGCTTTTTTCCTTAGAAATAATTCTTCCACGCCATTAACTCCTTGCGGAGTAAATTACCTGCTGACATTTTCGTGGCACTTTACTCGTTACACAGGCCAGCGGTCCAGCTTATGGGACATTTCTATCGTTAAGTGAGAAAGGCTGTAAGTCCCTTATAAATTATATGAGATTTGTGCCGGTTCGTACTTATAATGATGACAGGTTTGAACCATGAGATATTTTTACACCAAGTAGTTTTGGGCTCGAGAATGTACATTTTTTGGGTACTTTATTTGGTACTTTATCTGGGGTTGTTTTTTCCTCCACTTTACGAGTTGAGGAGGTATCCGAAAAAAAAAATGTTTTTTCTATATTTAATTCTATCACTAAATCGACGTAATAAATATGTAGGTATACAGATATTAAATTGCATATTTCTGGTACTAACGGACAGACAGACAGATGGACACACGGATATGGCGAAACTTTAAGGGTTCCTAATAGTTTACTACGGAACCTTTAAAATCATCTACGGTAAATCCGCAGGGGTGTAATGTCAATTGTGAATTCTTTCATCTATCAACCGACTTCAAAAAAAGGAGGAGGTTCTGAATTCGACTGTATTTTTTTTAAATTAATTTTTCAAAGTTCAGTTTCCGTATGTTTGTCCTAACCCTGTGTAGATTTGTATGAATGCTAAACTCCACTTTTTTTTTCTTTCTTACCCAATTAATACAAGAATACTTAAATAATTCAAGTCACAATCCAACCCATTTTTGATAGTACCTAGTAAATTTAATAACGTTAAAATAAAACACACAGGTAGATAACGGTAGCTTGATGCAAGAATTTACCTTCAACTCAAATTAGTCGAGCACCGTCGTGTGTGCAGAGGGCTTAACCAACTAAATACGAGAGTAGAGATAAACATCCATACAATAAATTATTTTGAATGCGCATTTGCTTGTGAAAAGCTGGAGAGTCTGTTATCCAAAATACTCTTTACAATTATGTTGAACCGTAATTTAAAAAAACGTTTCGTTGAAATTTAATACAGCACCGTTCCAGTGTAATGATAAAAATTGTAACGTCTGCGTAATACTCTTGCGCTTAGGGACACATAAAAAGTTTGTAAAATTTGAAATTCCATCTAATATGAGGAGAATATTTCGGTTGTACCAACTCTAAAGTTTCTGACGGAGAGTAATGTTTCCTCCAAGTTATTTGCAATATAAATGTATTGTCTGAACGTAAACCATGTTCCGGGTAGGCCACTTTGAATAAATGAACGTTTTCGTAGCAGAGCTATTTCCATTCCGAAAAGTAAACGCCATCTTTTGAAGCACGTCTAATTTAAATGTTGCAAATTCTGTGAAAATAAGTTTTGATTTACCCTTTGCAAAATAAATATTAAAATGGCTTTTAAATTCAACGAAAATAATAGTTACTATTTGTTACATTATTTTTCCTGTTTAAGAAATAAATAAATGTTTTGTGACATGCATACATCCCAAAATATTTTTCGGGACATGCACGAGACGGGCGGCCGTCAGAGAGGAGTGGCGACACTGGCGACGTGTTGTAAAGTTTGCCACCAACAGCTGAACTAAATTATTTAGTATAAATGACCACCACCACTGTGGCTAGAGTGTTAACTAACGACAAACAAGAACTAGAGAAATATTTTGTCAAATGTTACACAAATCGACCTAGGCCCATGGTGCGGTAAGCTCATATACTTGTGATGTGGGTACCAAGCGACGATATATATTATGTAATAGATAGATACATAAATATACTTAAAAACATACACAGCCCTGACCAAAGTACAAATATTTGTGATAAATAAATACCCAAATAATCCTCTCACCGGGATTAGAATCCGGAATCTTTAGCTTTGTAGGCATTTTCACTACCAACTAGGCTACGGAGGCTGGATAATTATTATAATTCCTTGAAAAAACATCATGTGAAAGTTAATTAGTCGTGAAAAGACTAAGTAACTTGTATTATATTAATGTTTTTTTTTTCTAGTAACACGGAAAAAGTAATCCTGATCATTTTCGCTAAGCTAAAGCAAAATTGTTTTGTAAGGTCCATTTAATTGAAACTTGATTCAGAAAGCTAAAGCACATAAACCAGGTGTTTACAGTTCGGAGATGCAATTTTCACTCACTCCGCTTATGTAGAGTGGCGTTCAGAATTGCATGGACGATTTATAAATGAATCCATTCATAAATTGTCCATGCAATTTTGAACTCGACTGTAATGTCGCAGCAATTCGCAATCAATTTTTTGTACATTTTCAATGTTGATTATTGTTGTTATTCTTTAATATAAAGTACCCTAACGATTATGGATTGTATTGTTGAAGGTAAAGACTACGTATTTAATAAGATATTACATAAAGTTGTCATTCCATTTGATGAAATGCGCGATTTAACTTTGTAACAAAAAATAAGTGTAAAAAATATTGTCATGGACTAAAAGTTCACTTTCTCGTGCATTCCTGTCTTGAAAGTGGATTAGTTTATATCCTTGTTTATCAAAGCAGCAATATATAATCTATTTTGCCTATACCTTTCTATACATTTGAACAAAGTTTTCGATGTTATGAAGAAAGTAAATAATGATAAAATTTATTTTTTCTTTTTATTTTGTTATTTTAAAAGTCTTTTATGTTTCTTTTAAGGTCGTTAGTCCCCAAAAAATCGTCGAATGCGATGACTGAAATAAAATTTGATCTCTTAAGTGGAGAAACTCGATAAATGATTTTTTAAAATTTTTTATTATATTTATAATTAGTATTATTACTTAAACAGTGAAATAGGTGTGCTTAAAAACACAACGGAAAGTCTTTAGTGAAGTACCAATCTAATTATAACCACATTTAATTTATGCCAGGAAATCGGGGTTTTTCGCCAGTGTGCAGCGGTCAGGGTGCTCAAAAATATCTGATCAGGTCTCTATTGTCATGGCGTTAGAGTACTTGTTCAGGGTGCTTAGACAAGTTGCCCATCACTAGCGCTTAATCGTCAATCGTAAACGAAAGGCTAACTGTCTTTGTCGCACTAATGTGAAAGAGTAACAGAGAGGGAAAACTACGCTACGATACTAAGCGTTAGCAATTGGCAACTTGGCTAAGCATCCTGATATTTTTGAGCACTGTAGCAGCTCTGATATACAGGGTGGTCCAAACCTTGACGTCAAAAATTTTTTTTTAGGTTCCCTACGTCATGGGCTATCAGAATATACCCCATGTATGTTAGCCGATTTTTTGTAGTTTTCGAGTTATGAATTTTTGAAAAATTTTTTTTTGAGAAATTCTGGAATGAAGAAATTTATTGATAAAAAAAACTATTGGGTTTTTTTAATATTTGTTTTTGTAAAAGTATTACTACAAATAAAGCATTTACTGACAAAAAAATTAGCGTCCTCACTTTGATACAAGTAGGATAACAAATACCAAATTCAAAAATTTACGTTAAAAATGCATCAAAATAACATTAATGTACGTAAATAAAAAAAATAAAACATATCCCAAGGATTTTTGGTAATGTAAAGACTGCCCTGAGGAATCTAAAAAAAATTTTTTGACGTCAAGGTTTGGACCACCCTGTATAAATGATGAACAACGCTGCATCTCAAGATAATACCTTGGGCGTATTTTCTCGAAAGCTTGTAACTTGTAATACAAGCGGAAGTCTTTATCTAATTAATAGCGTTAAATAGCAACTTCCACTTGTATTACAAGTTACAAGCGTTTGAGAAATGGGATCCAAGTCGTAATTTGAATTCCAACAATGAAGGACTACTTAGACTTCTAATTGCAGGTGCGAATTATTTTGGATTAAAACATTGTTCATGATAAGGTAGGTATGTGTGATGGCGACTGTACAACAGGTTTTCTTCTCTAGAAGAGGACATGGATATAAATGGAATATTGAAAATAAATGTTTTTTTTTTTATAATGGTTAGCAGCATTATCACAGACATCATAGTGGACACACTACTGCGATCGCCAACCTGCTTTTCCTGCGTGGTGAGTATATATATATATATATATATATAGGGCATTTAACTACCTCATCATGCATCGATACGCACCACACGGCCAAAAGAAATCAGTGATTTTACTGGTTCACCCTATTGTGGCATAATTCTTTTATGAATAATTCTATATGGCATTAACTATGTAGTCAGGCTTTGTGCATAAACTGTTGTGGCATATTCAACTTTAGCATATTTCGTTGTGGCAGAATTTGAGTTCTTCGAATATTATTCGAGCATAATTTCGATGCTCCTATTTATGATGAGGCATAATCTGGATGTGCATAAAAAGTATCGGCATAGTTTGTTTTAGCATAATAGAGAAGGAATAATTACAACCTCTCAATATAATCGAAGTAGTAGTAATATTCTGTACGTTACTTACCTAACTGTGTTACTGAGCTGAGTACTTTCTAGGTTGTTAAAAAAAAATAACCTTTCTAACCTAACCTATCCGAGTCGGATCTGCCCCGGAAGGTTTTGTTCGCTCGCTTCGCTCGCTCACTGCAGAAATGTTCACCCTCGCAACAAATTCTACCTGACGAAAAATGCAAGGTAAATTTCGAACATGTGGCTATATGCCAAATAAAAATATGCAAATCTAATTTCTGTCGTATAACACTCGGCGTAAATAATAATATGCCAAGGTACTTTCGGGCAAAATAATGTTCGAAATATTATTATTTATGCCAAGTGATGTTTCTGCCTCATTAAGATTATGCCAAAATAGATTATGCCAAGTCTGTTATGTCCTAAGCGTTTCGGACAAAAAAAAAAATATGTCAGATAGAGGGAACCCGATTTTGGTAGGTATATTTAGATTTATAATGATGAAATATTTTTTTACGATTGCTATTCATATTTTAGTGACAAATCGCGTAAATTTACGTTTAATATTATCCTTGATCCGTTTGACAAGACGTGTCACGACTTTGCAAGTAACTTTAGGTTTTAATACGTACCTAAAGCAAGCCATGGCGCTCGCTCCAATCTTAAGGTGCATTCAGACCAAACGTGCATTCAGACCAAACGAGCATTCTATCCCCCACTCTACGAAATCAACGAGTCACGTTTGGTGTAGTGATTGAATTTCGTAGAGCAGGGGGTTAGAATAACGAATGCTCGTTTGGTCTGAATGCACCTTTTATGTCAGTGCGAGCGCGATAGAATGCGTTACCTACGTATCGAGTAAAACCTAACGTATTCTTTACTTCCCAACGGTACGACTTGGTTCGGCTGCTGTAGATTTCTTCGGCCTCGAAGTTCAGTATCAGTATTATAAAAATTACGTCATTCGCAATAGAAACTTTATTGCCGGCCGTCAGTGCAGATCGCAGGTTTATTTTAGATTGCCCACGCGCTTCCGGCTATTCTATTTTTATTTGACGTTATCTGCAATTTAACTGACAAATGAAAGGAATGTGTCTGAGTTCTTTCTTTGATCAAATCTTTGCGTTATAGTACGTAGTGTAAAATAAATTGTAGCGCAAATTCTATTCTTGCGTGATAACGTGGAAGTACTAGTGCGCAACATGTCAACAGAGAATATTTCTTTGAATCACGATATTTTGTTCATATACATATAAATCTACATACTCGTAAAGTATTGTCATGTGTTTTGGAAGAGGAGTTTGTTATTTTTGTTAAATAGTATTTATTTTATAAAGTGACAATATCAAAATTTTTCAAAATTGCAAATTTTCTTAACTCCAATGTATGAGTAAGGGTCAGGTGCTTGCTGGCAGTCCCAGTAGATGGCACTTCAGTGCAAGATTCAATGTCACATATTGGGATATTAAGAATATTGAACACTCAGTCCTGATAAACGTCAGCCTGTCTTAAAATTATGCAAATAATTTAGATATAAGTTAATTATTTCAAAATTGGGACATGAAGCATTAAAGGTACACACATTAATCATCGTTTAAATGTAATACTTGATACTTGATTTTATCTTATCGATGGCAACTCAAGCTATAATAAACCTAATTAAAAATAGTAAATTTTAGTGACACGTAAATTTATCACGAGCTAATGCAATGTTTTCTAAATGACGACATGAATGTTCGTACCACCGTGACTTTATGATTATATAAATTGTAGTTATTAATTTTCCACTTTTTCTACTGCCTGTTATAACCGAGTTAACGCCCTATTTATTCATATTCCGCTTAATTACTAGGTAAATATCCCTTACACGGATTCTAGCATCCAGAATCCCTAAGTCAGAATACCCAAACATACCTACATTATTAAATTAGGCTTAGAGCGATCTAATTTCAAATCCGCTTGAAGGATAAGCGTTGTTCCTACTACGTGGGGCTAGCTTATTATCCTAGTGGAAAATAGATAGTAATGAGATCATTTCATATTAAATAGCAATTTGCACGGATCCGAGTCAGCCGCAGGGGTCCATTGCGGATTGCGGCTTTAATACAAAACCGAGTTATCTATAATAAAGTTAAACGATGCGCTAGAGAGAAAGAAATGGAATTTGTTGTTAAACATTTTCTGTCATCCTAGATACGTAGGTCATGTTGAAAGTTTCTGGATTCTAGGAAACTGTATCAATTATGCCGTTTTTGTTTTAAATATCGCCTTTCTTAACTCTTTTTATAATGTGTACAAATTTTTAATACAATGGAACCGAACCAACATTTAAAGCTCGCAGCCTATTTTTCTTAGGTCAATTTTTATATGAGAATATTCAGGTTTCGGATTTTTGTATGGAAGGTTTGGGTAGTCCATTGAGACTAGAGATTTTTTAAGGAAAAAAAATATGTTGATTTTTTTTTCTAGTGAGTCGCATGGATACCTAACGATGTCCGAATTTCCTGACATAAAACTTTCTATAAATTCTCTGTTACTTACCACATTAGTGCGATTTGAATTCAGGGGATGCCTGTTAAAATACGCTGATATCTATAATCATCCATAAGAAAAAATCGGGAGCAATACAATTTTTAAAAACGAATACAATACAATCAGTTCTACCAGAACTGGGTTTTGTTACCTACACAATAAAAATCGAAGCCCAATTCTGCTTCATCGATGAGTAAGTACTGTAAAAACGCTACAGAATAAAATTTTTTGATGAAATTCGTAAAATCACCCGATACTTAATTTTCATATGGCATGAAATCCTAAAATACAGATGTTATCCAAATAAACTATGGTTAAAAAATACAAAAGAGTTATTTATATCTTCAGAAAATAATTGTTACTATACACTGAGTGATCTTTAAGTGGCTCAATCCAGGTATCCAGTAACTTTCAGCATAATTATTATATTTAGCCCCAACTCCTCTCGTGGATATCGTAAGAGTCAACTTCGACTGATAAATTGTATATGTAGAAGGTTCAAATTTCTAGCAATAACTATTTGTAGATATCGCGCGTGTACACAATACCACCTGGAGGCTTAGCTCTGTCACTCTTTCATATTAGTGCGACAAAGACAGTTAGCTGCCCTTCGCTTACGATTGACGATTAAGCGTTAGCGATTGGCAACTTGTCTATGTCTAAGCACCCTGAATAAATACAAATATTCATCCGTATTAAAATAGTTACGAGCGCCTTGTTTTCTCGTACCTATATACTTTATGTAAGTACCTGCGACTGTATCACGGCAAATTTAATTTAACGGATATGATTTTCATAATATACTTATCGTGCTATTTGAGGTAATATCGTGCTTGAAATGTACCTTAAATTTGCGCTTAGTCGCACACCGTACGGAGTTCTTACTTGCAATTTCACGCTAATATTACCAACACATGAGTATAATTCATTTGCCTGTCAAGTAACTCGCATAAAGCTGTGATTTATTGCATTGCCAGTAACATAAATATCTACAAATCCAGTGCCGCTGGTTCTATGAGAAGTGAATGGATGGAATGTTCAGTTACTCGTGGGCTGACAACCAAAAAAAACTGTCGCTACTCTTAGCAACCTCGTATGTCCCTAGGAGGTAGCTTTAGTTCTGGTGCTTACCATAACACCGAAATAGAAAACCTTAGGAATTAGTCTCTGTGACTCCAACGAAGGCGTCATTATAGTGACAGAAAAATCCCCGAAATTTGCGGAGGTCGGAGTTCGCGGTAGTGCCACAAATAACGTGAACTAATTTTATGGACAGTTACTGACTTTCTTTCCTCTCGCTCGCCCCAATATGCATATAAAAACGGGACGCGGATAGAGTAAATTACGCATAGGTACGTTAGTCACAATCAGCTCATGGTGAAAGACACAGAAGGCCCGGGAATACATCTGTCTTTCTCTCTCCAATGACGCCTTCATTAATGTGACAGAGCCAGATGCTCCAAATTTACCAATCCCATAGATTACTGTGGGCCTCTTTGATGTTTAGTTACGAGTATTATTTTTACTTGTTTTTGGGGTTTTCAAATAAAATACTCTAATAATCAATAAAGTAACGCTTATCAAAATATGAATTAATGAAAAATTCGCTGTGATCGACGGAGGGTAGTCTGGTGTAATTGGGAGCACGCTGAGCAGGTAACTCGGAAGAGGCGGATTCGAATCCCGTGACAATCAGAGTCTTTCGTAGCTATTTGTTTCTATGGTAAGCACATCTGTTACGACATTGTGGGAAATATGAATGAGTACCTATATTTTTAATAGACAAAGAAGACATTTAGTGACAGACTAGTTGTTTTTATCGTATTGAATTCTGGCTATTTTGCTTCAACTCAACATAAAGCCTATTTTGCGTGGTTTCAACGCTGGGCCAATACCTGACTGGGAACTTCTCATATACGCTTGAATTTCTTCGCAGAAGTATGCAGATTTCCACAGGATGTTTTACTTCTTCGTAAAGCACTTAAGCTGCTATCGACAAATCTAAACCCTCTCCACTTTGAGTTCCTGATTGCAAACATCACATCCTATAATGAGCGGCGATTCACGGAGAATCTATTTCAAACATTTCTGACTGGCAATTAGCCTGCCCTACCGCTGCTGTCCAAACTGACGGATGTATGAGATGTCCAGAACGCATACCATTTTGATTGATCGAAGCCAATTTTCGCTCGAGTCTGATCCTAATTTCAGTTGCGTCTACCAGTAGTCGTTTTCGGAACCGTAAAATTTAAAACCGTTTTTTTTTGTTTTTGTGTTATTCTATACATAATAAATTGTAAAGTAATAAGAAGTCAAATTGGTTATCAATAAATACAGGGTGCTTACTGAGTGACTAATTACGTTGCATACTTACATTGTATACACATATAAGTCACACTGAACATCTTTTCGTACCTATGGGACCAATGCTGAAATTCCGAGAATAAAATCACTTTCCCATACAAAATGTTGAGGTCACGTAATCAATATGATGTATGAAAAAGTTTTTATTTTACGCGATTTTGGTGTTGGTATGGTATGTTTCAGTGTTGGTTATAAGTAACTCAGAAACACCGCGTATATTTGATTCTGATCCCGTTAAAATCCGGATCTTTGTTTCGTAGCATCGTAGGTAACCAATGGGTAACTACCAAATAGGATGTAAAGGCCATAAATAGCGACTCGCTGTTGCTCGGTGTTGTTATGTCATAAAATTTGTTTCGAAATATTCTGAGTCGCTAAGGTTTCTATACGAAGTGCTTCACTTACTTTTTTGCATTTTACTCGCACTGGCATATTGGTGTGAGGGAGAAACAATTAATGCAAGTTACACAAATGCCAACGATTTAAAAGAGAGAAAAGGGTCGCTACGGTGTGTAGGCTAGCAATCAAGTAATTTATTTCTTTCGTATAGTAGGTACATAGGATCTTACAAAATAAAAGTATCATACACGAGCCCGTAAGGGTATGAAAATATTGGCGAATCTTAAAAGTAATTTATTTCGGCTTCTGGCGTGATGAATATCAGCAACTACGTACTTATGACTTTTAAAATAGTACCAACAAGATTAAATAAAAGCAATAAACTTCTTTTGTGCATTATAGTAGCGTCTAAACTCTTAAGATCTGGCTGTAGGACGCCCCCAAAATAAAATTTACAAATATTGTACAAAATCTTAACGATAAAATCATCTTTTTTCGTTACGCAAATTCTTTAAAATATAATCTACGTAAATTTTTAGAAGTTCAGCGTGATTAATAATTAGCTAAGGGCTTCTACTCTAAATATTTGAGCCTTAAACTTAGTTTAGTACTTTTATGAACTGATTTAATAATCTCTTGTTATAAGATGTTAAAGTTTACTAAATTAAGCAGAACTACCTTAAGTCTATAAGTCAACTTCTTACGAATTTTATGAAGACTTTAGTTCCATTAAAGTATTGAAGCTTATAAGTAAACACGATTATCTACTTTTTATATGGAAATGCTATTTAGCTTTCACAATTTTACTTTTTAACTATTATTTTCCTCTTAAGTATAAGTATGCCATCCAGTTTATATTGTTTTTGTAATGATCCCTTACTAATAAAACACAAAAAAAATCCGCAGTCAATCGACATTTTTGCGATGACTAGAAAAAGTATCCGTTAGTTAACATTATCATTTTCCTTTTCCCAAGTCATGAAGACAAAAGGACAGAGCTATTTATCTGACAGGCATTGGTAACTAGACATTAGAAACATGTGGTATTAATCGTTTAATTTAAAATAGTCACCGATAGTAACACAGGTATACAGGGTGGAAAAAACGAATGCCACTTGCTTAAATATTGTAAATAGCACATTTTGTGTAAGAGAGACTTTCCTTTGTTTTTAAAAACAATAAATTCTGCATTTAAGAGATTTAAGAAAAATCAACAAATGAAAGTCTTCCTTAGAGCAGCTGTACACCTGTAAGTTCTTACGTAAGTTATAGGGACGGAGCTATACTGAGGAATGAGATAGTGATATTCACCTCTCATTCCTTAGTATAGCTCCGTCCCTATAACTTACGTAAGAACTTACAGGTGTACAGCTGGCCTTACACAAAACGTGCTATTTACAAAGTTTAAGGTATTTGCCATCCGTATGGAATGGCGATTTTTCTACCCTGTATAATTATAGTATTATTATAATGTTACGTTACAAGACCCGATTTGAAGCTATGAGTGTATGTAAACTTGTGAATACGTATTCACGTTCTATTACTTTGTATTAGGTAATCCTTTAGAGAAGGCCTATTCACCCCGTTTCAAAGGGAGGCACAAATAGGCACAGATGTGGTACCTATCTGGTAGATGGCACTATTGTCTGACCCGCATATTGCGTGATTATATTGTTTCTGCGGTAGGCACATAAGTTATAGATATGACTCAATCAACAATTTAGAGCAATAGAACTGGAATGAAACAACTGCACCACTAATTATGAATTACTGCGTTGGCTTTGACGTTTTTAGGTTAAGAATAGGCCCCTTAGGACATAATTATTTGGAAATTCCATAAGAGTCGATACAATTTTGAAATAACGTAAAATAGTAGGATCTAGGTATACCTACTTACACGATTACTTCTGGAACTGCAAATAAATCCTCAGAGGAATTCTTTATTCTGTAAGTCTTACTTGTTATTTGGCCATATAGAGCATGTTATAACTCCAATATGAAACTTACCCGTTTAGGTCCTATATTACATGGATTATTAACATACCAGCTTACCTAATACTGAGATCCAAAATCCAGTTCTGTTAAAGCAAATTGGATTCTTCGAAATTCAATTTGCCGTTACTTACCTCAGGCGGAAATTCATGAACTCGATTTAAAACCCACTTGCCAGTGAAGTGCTTAAAAGTCTTTTACTAAGATGTATCGAGACTTAAACGGCCTCATAGTTGTTTTACATAGTTTGTACTTACATTATAACTTTCAACATTAATCTCGATGTCCTAAGTTCATGAAATTTAGTCTTCAGACGAACACTTGATGAAGATTTCGTGCAATTTCCATGAATTGAAGTGGCGCAGAACGTGGTGGGTGATGTTATGGCAGTAAGATAGATAAAGCTGTTATAGTTATTAATAACTTTTTAGCTACGATTCAAAATGCCGACATTTTCTCTGATAGATGGACACAACTTAGACGAAAAATTAACCATTACCTTAATACCTGCTACTGTATCCTATAATTTTTCCTTTCCATTATTTTGACATAAAATGTTATTACTATTAGAATTATGTTAGCTTATACAGGGTGTAAGTCTAATACGGGCGAAGCTCTTAACGGGTGTTAGTTTACGACATAATAGGTCCATTCAAATTACTTTTACTTAAAATTAGAGCAACAAAATATTCCATACAAAATAATTCGGCGCGCAATGTACAGCAACATACGCGAATTAAACACTCGTTGACAGCTAATTTCAAAAGCAGATGACATAACTGCCATATTAAGAATAACAAATGTTCGTACCTACATTGCTGCTCCGGTAATCTTAAAAAAATTCTGTGGGGTCATAATTAAGAGTAACTTTAAAAAAACCTTTTAATCCATGATTACACTAATGAATCCCATGCCTGGTTTAATTGATCGCCCGTTTTAGATTTACACACTGTAGATAATTCCACATGTAATGTCTTGGCGTAAGCTGTTTTTTACATGGTTGTTGTTGAATAAAGAATAAAAGAACTTTAGCGTAGTTGGTAGTGATCCTGCCTACGAAGCCGGAGGTTCTGGGTTCGAATCCCGGCGAGGGCATTGTTTGTGTATTTAATGTAAATTTTTGTTCCTTGGTCATGGCTGTCTATGTATTTAAGTGTTTTAAGTATCTTTATGTATCTATTTATTATATATCATACACACACACACAATTTTTCACAAACCTTAATTGAGCATACCGTGGGACTAGGGGGGTTCTGCCTTTTCTCCGAACTTTTTTTGTCCGAATTTCATTTGCCAACCAACATTTCGCCGATGGTTCACTTTGACAACCAACAATTAGCAAATTTTTGTATGACAACGTTTCATTTGGCAGAATTATTATAAAACGGATTATTGTAATGACACAATGCTTTTAGCATACTGATCATTTGTCAAACCTTTCACTAGGCCTAACAACTATTACACGAATAACGTTTCACCAGTGTTTGAACTTAGTAAAAAATACATATTTAGACCGTTCTTTAAAATTATGATTGCTCATGTACTTGTCTTAGACAAATATGAAGCTAATTAGTTAAAAATAACCATAGTCAAAAAATATATGCAGATTTTTGACTCCTCTAAGAAACTACAAAAAAATTCCGATAAAAAAACATTTCACAGAATCCTGTTAGGTACGACGACGAGCGAAGCGAGGAGGAGTGTTAGGTGAAACTGCGACCATACAGCGCAAGAGCCGAGCGAGCGAAGCGAGCTTGCCGCGGCAGCGGCCGGCGAGTGCCAGAACCGACTCTTTTGTTATTCCCTCGGCATAGCGTTCCCTTATCAGTTTCATCTAAATTACTATTTTTAACTCGACTTTTAATTGCTTATCAACATTCATATAAAACCCCGTGTAAGCTGTTATTAAAAAAACATAAACATACCTATATAAAATTCGCCCCAAACTATACCCAAAAACATTGGTAATGATTTAGTTAACTAAATGCCAGCTAAATCATAAACCACATGAAAATATGTATTATGAAAAGTTCCAATTAAAAACCAAGCCCAAAGATAGAATTGCCAACCATTTAGTTGGGAAATGAAACGATTTCATAAGATTCAATTGGAATATGATCTTTCGGCGAAATGACTTTGTGCGAAAAATTGGTTGCGATGTAATATTCGTACAAACAATTTTCGGAGATGATTTAGAGAACCGGGACTAGGTATATGTATATTAAAGGCCCCAAAACATGAACATGTAAATTTAAAAATTGATTCTTTTTTAAATATAGCCAGGAATATCGTTATAAATATGGCGAAACAGGCGCAGGTATTTTTTAGATAGGATATACATAGGGATATAGTTTGTGACATAGCCATGTCACCAGCGCGCCATATCACCGGCTCGGCGCGCACCAGCCGGAATCGGGCCGCGGGCGGCATCATCGTTCGAGTCGACGTGGAGGGGATACCGACCGACCGCATAAAAGCGCGCGCGCAGGCACGAGCGGTCTCCTTCCGTCCCCGGCGCTCGCGCCGCTCCCATCCTCTTATCCTTCTCACAGTCCGGCCGGGGTGACTCGCGCGCCTAGGCCAGGCTCTCCTATCCAATAGCCCAGCCGGGGTGCTCTGCGCGCCTGTACACACGATCCGACAGATCGAGGCCGGGGTGACTTGCGCGCCTAGGCCACGCTGTCTTTCCGTTTGTCCTGGGCTTGTGGCGGACACCGCCTGCCCTAGACTCCTGTCCGTTCCCCACCGAACCACGCTTCCGCAGACCGTCACCGAAGGCAACCGCGTCACAGCCCGCGCCAGGGCTCCGGGAATAATTTACAGACAGTTTAGTGCCGGCCGGCCGGAGTGAAACCTTAGTTTAGAGCCAGTGCGGCATCTTAGTGTTAAGGAGACTGATTAAGCTTAATAAACGGCGTATAAGCCTTTCTATAGCATTACATACTGTTTGTTTCCGTTCTCACCCATAGTTACCCTTTCTCCCAAATCTGAGATTAGCTCGGTAAACCTCTCAGGCCCATCAGGCACAGAGGATGTGTGCGTCCTGCCCCGGCAGAACGTTACATTTGGCGCCCAACCGAAAACTCACAATTAGGAGTCCCATAGACTCGGGAGAAAGGCAAAGAATAGGAACCGCGACGCGTCCCACCCACCCGTGAAAATTTAAAATACCAGTGACTGTTTCCGTGTGTAACACCGTATAAAAGCTCCGTTCCCGCTCACGACCGGCAAACAAGACCCGACGCATCGCTCCTGAAAGGCTGTAACAATCCTGCATCCCCGCACAGATGCCGACATCTTGGGTGTATCACCTCAAGAAGCCGGAACTGATCCAACAGGCAGAAGAGAGGGGAATTGAGACAGAAGGCCACAACGTGGAGGAGCTACGGAGGCTGGTCGTGGAATCCATAAAGTCAGACGAGTTTAAAACCCCAGAGAAAGGTAAGCCCGCAGACATGACAGACGACGAAGGCAGAGCCGGCATGAACCGGCTCAGCAAGTTAATCCGGGAATGGAACCTATCCTTCAAGGGATACGACAACGCCGAGGAGTTTGTAGAAAGGGTAGAGGAACTTATCGCCGCAAGCGGCATCGAGAAGGAGGACATATTGCCCGCACTACCGCGTATTTTACAGGGGAAGGCACTGGCGTGGTATAGGAACAATGTCAAGGCGTTAGAAGATTGGGACAGCTTCCTGAAACTGTTTAAACTGTACTACTTCCCAAGCAACTACGAGGAGGATCTCGTAGTCAAGATAGTAGCAAGAAAGCAGAGGTACGGTGAGAAGTTCATTGACTACCTGACAGATATACAGACACTGATACGGAGATGTGGCAATATGACGGAAGAACAGAAATTACACCGGATACACGAGAATATGGCCAAGAACTACAAACTATATATTAAGAAAAACGAATTTAAAAACCTTACCGAATTAGTAAAGCTAACGGCAGATTACGAAAGCATATTGACACCGATTTATAGTGGTAAATACGCCACGGGCCGATTGAGTCGAGAAGACACCGAACCGGAGCAGAAATGGGGGCCTGCGGGAACCCGTCCACTAAACAGCGCATTGCGCAGTCAGCAGCAGAGAGGACAGAACACAACAGAAGCTACAAAAGTATATCCAGGGTATGATTCCAAAACCTGTTGCTGGTCGTGTGGAAGACCCGGCCACAACTCGGCGGAGTGTCGAGCCAAGCGGCGGTTATTCTGCAGCATGTGCGGCACAATGGGAATACTCAGTAAGAACTGCTGTAAAAAGAATACAGGTCGTCCACAACCAGTCGGAGCGGCGGGTGACGACGATAACCGGGACACCAGGCAATTCCTCGAGGTAACCATAAACGGAACAAGCTACCAGGGTCTATTGGACACGGGATCCACGCACACGTACGTGAACCATGCTATCTACTCAGCATGTAAAGACAAAGGAAATCCGGAACGGGCCGTAAATCGAACAATAATCTTAGCGAACGGCTCGAGAACCGTAGTACAAAAAGATATACTAGTAGAAATTGCCATAAGAAAGGCCAAAATTAGGCACTGGGTACGGGTACTGCCCTCGGCAGCATCGGTGATAGTAGGAATGGACCTTTTGGACAAGATAGGCATGAGAATTGGCTGGCCCAAAGAACAAGAGGAAGAGAGTAATAGTGGCACAACGCAAGCAATAGCCCAAAGCCAACAACCACCACCAGCACACCAAGAGGCAGAGGAAAGAGACATCCAAACGAGGACAAAACACACAGCCAAGGAGCAACAACAACTAACAGATGCCCAAAATAGACAATTACAACAGTTACTTGACGCTGAATTCGCACAGTGCGACGAGAGCCCAAAATCAAGATGAAACATAATGAACCCATTAAACAGAGATACTACCCCAGAAACCCAAAACAACAGCAGATCATCGACCAACATGTCAAAGACATGCTTCAACAAGGCGTCATAGAGAGGTCCAGCAGCCCGTACAGCTCGCCCGTAGTATTAGTAAAAAAGGAGAACGGCCAATACCGGTTTTGTATAGATTTCAGGAAAATAAATGAAGCGTCAGAAAAGGACGCATACCCGATCCCGCAAATAGATGACACATTAGAAAAACTCAGACAAGCTAAATACTTTTCCAAATTCGACCTAAAGAACGGATACTGGAACGTAACCCTGGAAGAAAGTAGCAGACCTCTCACGGCGTTCACAGTCCCAGGAAGGGGTCTATTTCAGTTTAAGGTCATGCCATTTGGATTGCACTCCAGTGGAGCCACGTTT
Organism: Thaumatotibia leucotreta; assembly: GCA_025490895.1. Classification (NCBI taxonomy): domain Eukaryota; kingdom Metazoa; phylum Arthropoda; class Insecta; order Lepidoptera; family Tortricidae; genus Thaumatotibia; species Thaumatotibia leucotreta. Next base: position 62,198 of record JALPQI010001084.1, on the reverse strand, counting down.
CAGCGACTTCTGGACCAGGTCATAAGCCCCGAGCTAGAACCGCATGCCTACGTGTACCTAGACGACATCATTGTGTGCAGCAAAACTTTTGCAGATCACATCTTGCACGTGAAAGAAATATTCCGCAGGATTCGTCAGGCAGGTCTACAGATAAACAAACAGAAATGTGAATTCGCCAAGGCAGAAGTCGAGTATTTGGGACACACCGTTACGAGAGAAGGGATAAAGATGAATGAGGCCAAAATTAGAGCAATAGTGCAACTACCACCACCCGAATCAGTGAAAGCAGTGAGAACATTAATAGGAATGACGTCATGGTACAGAAAATTTATAGAAAACTACGCGACGATAATCGCACCTCTAACAACTCTTCTCAAGAAGGGACAAAATTACGTATGGGGACCCGAACAACAGTCTGCACTGGATAAGATAAAAGAGATATTGACCACAGACCCGATATTGGTAAGAGCGGATTTTTCAAAACAGTTCACAATTCAAACAGATGCTAGCGACGTAGGACTAGGAGCAGTGTTGACACAGGACCAAGATGGAGAACCGAGGGTAGTCATGTACGCTAGCAGGACCCTAACGGCACCGGAGACAAGATATTCCACCACGGAGAAGGAGTGCCTTGCGGTGGTATGGGGAATCCGGAAAATGAGGGCATTCTTAGAAGGATATACCTTCAATGTCATAACCGACCACCAAGCACTAAAGTGGCTCAACACACTCAAAAACCCATCGGGAAGGCTAGCAAGGTGGGCACTAGAACTACAGCAGTACCAGTTCAACATCACATACAGAAGCGGCAAACAGAACCAGGTAGCAGACGAGTTATCAAGGAACCCGGTGAACATGATAATTACACAGAGTTGGTACGAGAAGAAACTAGACCAGGTACAAAACGGAATAGACCCAGATCACGAGTACCGCATAGAAGGACAGAAATTATACAAGAAAATACCCCAACCAATACACAGCGAGCTTGCTGACCCGGAAACGGAGTGGAAATTGTGTGTACCGGAACCGGAAAGGGAACAAACAATACAACAGCACCACGACACACCAAGCGCAGGACACCTAGGAGTCACAAAAACATCAAAAAGGATTATGCAGCGATATTACTGGCCCGGTATGCAACGCGACATATATCAGTACGTAAAAAAATGTGACGCCTGCCAAAAATATAAGGCAATGCAACAGAAAGCAAGCGGAACGATGCATATAAACAACGCAACGCGACCATGGGAAGTAGTGGCATCAGACCTCATAGGACCTCTTCCCCGTTCGTCAAAAGGTTACACATGGATTATGGTATTCCACGACAAGTTTACAAAGTGGACCGAGATAACCCCGTTAAGGAAGGCGACCAGCATTTCGATCGCTAGAGCGTTCGAACAGAGCGTGGCGCTAAGACACGGCGCACCGCAGGCGTTAATGTCGGACAACGGTAGACAATACGTAGGCAAAGTATTCACAGACACGCTGAAAACCTACGGAACCCAACACAAACTAACACCGCCCTATTCGCCCCAATGCAATATAACGGAAAGAGTAAACAGAACGCTGGAAACAATGATATCCATGTTCGTTGAACGAAACCACAAACAATGGGATAGGTACCTACCCGAATTCAACTTCGCCCTCAACACATCAGTACACGAATCAACGAAATATACCCCCGCATTTCTACTGTACGGACGAGAACTTCGTACTCCACAAGATAGAAATCCATTCCCGACGCCGCAACTCAGAGAGAAATCAAAATTGCAGGAAATATATGACATAGTACAGAGAAACCAACGCAAAGCGTCCGAAAGCCAAAAAACCTACTACGACAGGAAAAGGACACAGTGGGAACCGGAAATAGGGTCATTAGTATTAAAAAGAAATTTTGTATTATCCGACGCGAATAAAAACTACTGCGCGAAACTAGCACCTAAATACATAGGGCCTTTTAGAATTACCGACAAAAAATCGCCAGTAATATACGGTCTTCAAAGTTTAGACAGTAAAGGGAAGACAGTGACAACTCACGTAAAAGATTTGAAACCATACCAACAATAACTTCAAAATAAAATAACTTTATAACTAAAACCAGCAAGTGCAATGCAAAGCAGTGCCGTATCCCCGGCAGGGGAAAAAGCAGGCGAGAATGAACCATACACCGATGCCAATAAGACACACAATACAATAAGCGACGCACACCGAAAAATAAAGACAACAGCGGCGAGGAAATCGGAAAGGAAATTAAGTAGGTACATACATCAAATACGTCGCCCCTTGTAGGTACAAACCGCTTTCATAACATACCGAAGTACTATTGCGAATCAAAAACAAAGTACCCGCCAACCAAAACGCGACCGTAATGCCAAGACGCAAGAGTTCAATTAATTAGAACATTGCAACAACAGGTACCGTTGATTTATTGCAAGACGAAATGGGCGGATAGGCGGATTGTACGGGTACATAGTCTACGGTGACCGCTTTCCACCAGTCAGAGCGTGTGTTTATGTATCACCGACGTAGCATAATAGAAAAATGGAAAAAAAAAAGAAGAAACCAACACTATGCGAACCAGGAGGCATATGGAGGGTAGATGCGGCAGGGCAGAATCGAAACTCACCGAAAATATAAAATATTAAAACATATAAAAGGACGCACGCAGGGGACATAAGGAAACAACGCCATGAGAACGCACCGGGAACACTACGTCGTTACCACCGGCCGCGCGGGCGACCTACGATATGACCCGGGAACGAGGCTGTTCTGGGAGAACCAGCACAGTACCGGAACCACGCAACGTAAGGATGCAGATCCCCAGCAGCCTCAGGAATGGGACCTGGAGGACGCGCTCTCAATCCTCGTCGAGAACGAAGAGTACGCCGCCTTCATCGAGGAGGAGCTCCGGCGGTCCGACGAGCCCGCAATGACCCCAACATCCTCCGGGGCCTCCGCATCTACAACTCCTCGCCGCAAGAAAAGAAAACACCGGGCGGGGAGGAAGCGGAACGGAGGCAAGAAGCTGGGTGTGGTGCGACCGCCTCATACGCGGCAGAAGCAGAAGCCGGTTTGTAGCAGAGGCCAATAAATAGACATTTAGAGCATAGTTAGAATAGGTAATAGTTAAACTATATTTTGCTACCAGTGTTAAAAAAAAAAAAAAGGAAAAAAAAAGGGAAAAAAAAACAAAAAAAATAAATATAAAAAAAAACAAAAAAAAAAAAACAAAAGAAAACAAAAAAAAAAAAAGAAAACGGAAAAGAGAAACCGTAAATAAAAAAAAAATAAAATTAAAAAAAAAAAAAGTTGATTCTCAGCATTTAGTATACATATAAAATGATTTTCAGAACACCAGTTTAACTGTGATTTTTCCCCAGGTAAAAATCCCCACATGAAGGGGGGGAGTGTGACATAGCCATGTCACCAGCGCGCCATATCACCGGCTCGGCGCGCACCAGCCGGAATCGGGCCGCGGGCGGCATCATCGTTCGAGTCGACGTGGAGGGGATACCGACCGACCGCATAAAAGCGCGCGCGCAGGCACGAGCGGTCTCCTTCCGTCCCCGGCGCTCGCGCCGCTCCCATCCTCTTATCCTTCTCACAGTCCGGCCGGGGTGACTCGCGCGCCTAGGCCAGGCTCTCCTATCCAATAGCCCAGCCGGGGTGCTCTGCGCGCCTGTACACACGATCCGACAGATCGAGGCCGGGGTGACTTGGGCGCCTAGGCCACGCTGTCTTTCCGTTTGTCCTGGGCTTGTGGCGGACACCGCCTGCCCTAGACTCCTGTCCGTTCCCCACCGAACCACGCTTCCGCAGACCGTCACCGAAGGCAACCGCGTCACAGCCCGCGCCAGGGCTCCGGGAATAATTTACAGACAGTTTAGTGCCGGCCGGCCGGAGTGAAACCTTAGTTTAGAGCCAGTGCGGCATCTTAGTGTTAAGGAGACTGATTAAGCTTAATAAACGGCGTATAAGCCTTTCTATAGCATTACATACTGTTTGTTTCCGTTCTCACCCATAGTTACCCTTTCTCCCAAATCTGAGATTAGCTCGGTAAACCTCTCAGGCCCATCAGGCACAGAGGATGTGTGCGTCCTGCCCCGGCAGAACGTTACAAGTTATACACGGTGTAACGTCAGCATTCCGAAAGATTTTAATGCTGGATTCCTGACCATATTTAGAGTCTTTAATGTTATATACAATTTCCTGGATTCGGCTTGGTTTCAGAGATAATCAACCTTTTTTCGAAATAAGTTTTTCGACGTAACTCGTCATTTAACTTCTTTTGGATTACAATGTTACCACAATGTGTTCTAATATTACCACACCTTTTGCCTGACAATCAAAAAATACGAATAGACTTGACGAAATAACCTCTACCTAAAAAAACAATTGAAATAAATAATTTAAACAAATTATTGTTATGATAAAAAGTACTGGAAATGTTAAAAAGTATTCAAATCGGCCTAAAAAAAAAGAAAAAAAAAATTTTTTTGTAGGAATTGACATTAGGTCTCATAATATTTTTTGTTTATAATGTCTAGAATGCATAGTTAAAATCTTTCGCAATCCTCGCGTAACACCGTGTATGTCATAATAATACGTATTGTAATTATTTGTAAGTATAATGTCTGAGGGCAAGATTTTGGTTTATTATATATTTTTTCAATAAGTTCTTCCCAAAGAACGTATTGAAACTTTAACAAATCAGCGCCGGTTAGAGACGACTTATAACACATTATTTTCATATTATACGCAGTTTAAATAAACCTTTTATAAAAACTTTACGAGAGGTTTTTTTACCGGTTACGTTTCTTTAAAAATATGCAACTTTCCTGTGCACTAAACGTTATACAAACTTGAAGCCCCCCAACACCCTGAAAGAGACACCTAGAATTCAAGTCGAAAAATCATTAGTTGAATTTTTCTGAAGTTATTGATTCAAACTTTTACGATTAACACTAATATTTTTACCACGAACGAAAAAAAACACTAGGTACGTAAACTTTCGCTTAAACTGACGCTTTTTACAGAATTGATCTACCTATAGGTAAGTTGAAAGTTGTGACAAAATTGCAAAAGTATACATTTTTACGGTAGCGACTATTTTGCTATTCATCCAAGTGGATAATAAATATCGAAACAACTGAACTTGATATCGTGCACAATAGCCCGTGAAATTTTTCATATTAATTGGCAGCCTTTTGTTCGCTCAAAGATCCCGATTGTTTCGTTCGTTAGTACGAGCCTTCGTTAGTGAGATTATGAGATTTGTATTTATGTATTCTCAGTGAAGAGGATTTTGATGCTGGCCTTTGTATTGCGTGATACATAGGCGTATTTCATGTTTGAAATATTGTTCGAAGATTCGGAATGAGTATAAACAGTTTAAAATAGGATGTGATAAGGTTAACTGTGGGTTTACTGACTTTTCCAGTCGTCAATTGACATGACTTTCAGATTTGTAAAAATATAACAATGACTAAGCTAGTTTTATATCTGGACACAAGTGATTGCTTGTGTTACTTGAATAATCAATATAATCATTTCATCGATGGAAGTATGATTTTTATGTAATAAAGCAATTTCAATCAACCGTAAAGCGCTTCATAATAATGCAGCGCGCACAATATGCGAACAAGCAAATAATAGGCGCCATTCGTGGTAGTGATCGCGGTAGGGCCGTAGAGATAGAATATTCATATGATTTACAACAGCTGAAAAATTGAATAGTTACTGGTGATCCTTAATATTGCCAGGCTAATGCACGCTATCCACTGAGAGCGGAGCGGACTCATTAATGGCTCCGTTTCACGATCATCGCTCGCTAAGGACTAGTATTCAGTTGACGGCTGCGAGTCACAGCATAAGTGAAAGTTAAACGGACCCATTAAAGACTTTTCTCCGCTCGCAGTGGAAAGCCCATAAGGAATAGGCATATCGGTTCAGTGAGGGAACGAAGCCAGTTTTCAACATCAGCCTATGATAGTCCACTGCTGGACGTAGGCCTCTCCTATTAACTCTGCGTATAAACGCATTAGGGGGTAAATGCCCATAATCGCCACGCTGGACAAGCAAATTGGCGATCGCAGTAATGTGTCCACTATGATGACGCTGCTGCCCGTCATCAATCTTTTATCAAAGAATGGTAAGCGACACTTCAATCCCTTAGTCGACTATTACGACACCCACAGGAGGAGATGGGGTGGTGACAAATGTATTCTTACTGCCGTCACCACACGGCTGATGGCACACGGCAGCCAGTTTTATAGGCACCCTTTCCTAGGATGGATCTGGGGGGTTACCACGATCTACCAATGTGATTCAGTTTAGGACCGAAGTGTCAGTTTCATAGAATTACTAACCTAAACTGACAGGCCGAATCTAAACTGAATCATATTTAATTTATAAGAGATGATGGTAAGAGACCTGATGGTGTGTCTTTGGTTCCTTGGAGCTTGGGGCGGATGTTGGTATGGGATGCTACTTGCGTAGACACCCTGGCACCGTCCCATCTTCAACGAACTACGGTCAAGGCAGCCGCTGCGGCTGAAAATGCCGATTTTTTAAAACGTAATAAACTTAAGGGCCTCGGCAAAGAGTACGATTTTGTACCGTTTGGTGTAGAAACTTTAGGTTCATGGGGCCCCAGCGCACGCAAATTGTTTGCTGAGATCGCGAAACGTCTGGTTTACGTCTAAAGACTGAAGAGCTGGCGACTTCCTCGCACAAGGCATCAGTATTGCGATACAGCGAGGAAATGCCTCCAGCATCCTCGGTACAATGCCACAAGGGCCAATAGGTTAGGTTAAGTAGATTAGTTAGATTTAATCCATGTACATAAATTGTAGTTTTGAAAAGAAAGAGTTGGTAGCTCCCTTGGTTGTGTGTTTTCTTCGCAATTTTCATTATAGTTAATTTTGATCTTGTATCTCTTAATGTTGCTTGAAATAATTGTAATTAAGAATGTCGCTATTATGTTTTTGCCATTCATTCACAATAGTAAATGTATCTGACCATTATAATCCAAACCGTATTAAAAATATGTTGGTGCCTAAGATAAACTTATTTGGCTATTATCTGACCCTGGCCTGAGTTTTAAGATCCCTTGTGCAACCTAACAACGTAGCCCGACATATACGGATTATAAGGTTGAGAGAATGAAAGGGGTTAGGTCAAGTGGTCACGGGTTTCTTAGATCTTGACCTCCGGAGCTCAACAAATGACGTTGATTTAATCAGGCTTCCATCAAATTGTAAGAAAAAAAGCGTTCACTTCATTCACTATGAGTTTGTCTTCTGCACTACTTTTAAATCTGCCATTGGAATTCTGGTTCTTATTTCATGGCGTATTGGATTTTTCTTTTAGATCAAGTGAACATACATAATTTCAACTAAAACAAAACATCTTTGAAATCAACAGCAAATTAAAGCTTTCTATTTCAATCTTTGTTATGCAGAAACAAATCATTGACAAAAAAATCTGAGAGCTGTCCACTACTCACAATGTATAAGTCAATTTACATGCTTCCTTCAAAGTCGCTCTACTAGTAGTCGCGATTTGCATGCAATTGTGACCACAATGGGTTCCAGTAGATTGTATCCACACCCTGTACTTTATCACTTGCCGAGGGTAAGCGAGCATTTGGCTCGGACCAAACTGTAATAATATATTCGCGTTTGATTTACAGTAGTAGTATCATGTGCTACCTATTATATTATTGCTACTTGCTATCTATTAATTTATATTATGTTAATCGCTAAGTTCTCATTGTTCGTTTTATGCCATGTAAATTGTGAGTTAGAATAAAGTTTTTTTCTGTCTATCTGATCTACCTAAGAGTTGTGTGCTTTGGTTGTTTGTATTGTCGTGTATTCGCCTGTATCAAATACACACGTTGTATTTTATTGTTATTTTTTAGGCTGTCAACGGAAGGTCCTTGAACAGAAAAAGTGCGAAATACGAGTAGTAGTGCGAAAAAGAAATAACCCACCTTGGGCCGAATTCATTGCAAACACTCATGGTTCAACAAACTACAGCCCAAAAAACCGGGACATTTCAGGATTCATCTGGACTTATGAATGATATCTGAAGGGTCGCCACAATAGATCTATTATGTAAGGTCTAAGTGGCATGACATAGGCTCGCAACCCGTACGGGGTCGATTACACAAAGGGCTAAGGGCTTAACCGAAATAAAAATCACGATCGCGTCTATTGTGTTACGAAGGTTTATCATACAAACTACCATGATTAAAGTCCGTCCAATAACCAGTGGAAAAAGTGGCTTTCAAAAATGTAGATGCGTATTTAATTCTTGACCTATCATAGAAAAGTATTTTCCGCCGTTTGTACTGCATAACGTGGTAAGCCAACATAAATTAGTCACACAAAAGGAGGAATCTTTGGAGGAGGACTATGTTCAGCAGTGGACGCCTTTCGGCTGGTATGATAATGATGATGATGATGAAATTTTGTTGTCATTAAAGCCTTTGGGTGGCGCAGGACCGGTTATTGTAGCAATCTCTGGGGGAGGCCTACGTTCAGCAGTGGGCGTATTTCGGCTGATATGATGATTAACTATGTATACACCGTGTTTTTATTGATTTCCGTTCAATTAAAGGGAAGCTTATTTAGGTAAAAAATAATCAATTTCTCTAAGAAACTAGTATCTTAACTCTTACTGTTATTGAGTTATTAAAAAAATAAGTTTAATCACTGAACAAGTGTATTGCAACCTTTATTGGATCCTAATATTACTTACTTTGACATGTGCCGTCAGTCACCTGAGATCTTATTCTTAAGGTTCTCTCACACTTGCCATTACAATTTATTATGTATGAAAACGAAAAAAAATATTTTTTTTACGAAATTAACAAAAGCCAATGTATCAGACAACTTCTATTAATGTCCCAAGTAACCTGTCCAATTTAACGGAAATCAATAAAAACACGGTGTATATATATTTTTCAATCAACTCTAATAATAATAGTTGCTTCTTAGACACCAAAAACACATTGGTGGCCTCAAGCGTTAGCTAGCTTAGTCGGTAAGGTGATGAATATACAGGGCTTGAAATATCGGAGGAAAATGCTTCATTTACATATTGTAATGTTTCCCCGAACGAGTTCTATTGTTCGTGTTAGTTGGAGGGTGACGGGATGAAAAGCTGTTGATGTGTTAATTTAAGTCAGGCAATGGATGTGAATGTAGGACGCTTAAGGTTTATGTATAAGTATATTCTACCACATGCCTCCGGAGAGTTCTTGAATTCTTCGGACATGTAGCCAGGAAAACAGGAGACTATCTGGAAAAGCTCATGATCACTGGGTCGTTAGAAAGAAAGAAGGGAATAAGTCGCAGCCCAATGTGATGGTCCGACCAGGTTGGCAAATCACTATCCGCCCAGATCCATGATGCTTTGGAAGTCACAAAAGATCGAAAGGCCTAGAAAATAACTATAAAAAAACCATGTGATCCACGGGTCACGACCCTCAGCACTGAGGAAAACGAAGCAAGGAGGAGGGATAGGTATATTGATTTTAACTATCAGGATTATCTCATATTTTAACGAAAAATGGGACTTATTACAGCTTTTCAATAAACTTCGAAGCCCCATGTACGTATACATGTACAGTAGGTAAGTAAAAAAAATATGAATGAAAATTTATTTCCAATAATCGACAGCAAAAAAAACTTACTATGAAATCCGCTGTGAATCTCACATTATTTTCATAGTGACGAAATGATAAATCGCTTTCCTTTACCGTAGGATAATGATTGACACGTCCCATAACTTCCATAGTCCATACAATTATATTAACTATTATCTTTGTGGGCAGCGGCAAATTAGAAATACCTACGTAGAATTTTAATCGGGTTAATTGAAACCCGGCGTAATGGATTTATTTGTGTTATGGCACGTCTGGGTATTATTTAGGAGAAAAACAATTTCCAATGGGTAATTTAAAGTCCGAGTGTTTTACTTTTGTGGGAATATGTGAAAATATTGCCCATTTTTCATTAACTACATAATGAAAATATGTTGATGATATTATTTTTCAGTATTATGTGGTAAGTAATTGAAATGAAAAATGAAAATGAAAAAACCGGCCAAGTGCGAGTCGGACTCGCGCGCAAAGGGTTCCGTACCATTATCAATTTATTATTAAAAAAATACAGTTAAATCAACCTACCTCAAAAACTATAGGAGATAATTTAATCAAACCAAAAATCGTTGATAGAATTTATTAATGTGCATAACATATATATTTTTCTCAGAATTTTATATCGCGTAGTTTAAAAAATAGAGGGGGGGGGGGACATTTTTCAGACTTTGAGAGCTGATATCTCGAGAACGATTTGCTTAAATAAAAATGTGATGTATAAACCTTCATATCATTTTCAAAGACCTTTCTATTAATACCGCACACGCTTATGTAAAACTAAAAAAAAAATTCTATCCCTCAGTTACATGTATGGAGGGCCCCCACCCCAATGGTTTTTTTTACAATTTAGTATCATAATCCTGTAGCGGTTCATACAACACATATTCTCACCAAATTTCGTTACTGTAGCATTTATAGTTTCCGAGTAAATCGGCTGTGACAGACGGACAGACGGACAGACGGACAGACGGACATGACGAATCTATAAGGGTTCCGTTTTTGCCATTTTGGCTACGGAACCCTAAAAACGTTTATTGCGTTCAAACAAATACAATATACTATACATTGTTACGATCTCCTAGTAAGTAAAATGATTACCTGTGTCAGGAGATCGTGCTTTTCCGTATAGGTATAGTAAGTATACTAAGTACACTAACAAACTTGAAAATAACAATAAAACTTCTAAACGTGCGCGCGCCCGCGTGCGCATGTGTGTGTGTGTGTGTGTGTGTGTGTTCATATATGTGTGTAGAATTTACGTAATGTCATATAATAGTGCTTCAACGTCTTTATAATGTAAGTTTTGTAGAAAATTTGTAACATTTTTCTTACAACTGTAAAATAAAATACCAAAACTATTAGTTTTTTTGTTTATTTTATTGTAGATATATTATTTGGAGATAATTTGCAAAACTGGTACGTAGCAAATCTTGATTTGCTGCGGGTAACAGGGGCAACGTTATAATTTCGCCTGCTGTTTAATGTGGGTTCATTATATTGTAAGGACTTGTGCACTTTAAGAATAGTTTGCAAAATAAAGAGTTTTCTCATAGAGAGTAATTCTGAGGTCTTATAAAGTTCGATTGTAGGGTATAAATATGGTTTAAAAAGCAAAACTTTAATCAGGCTTCTTTGGCCTCTTTCAACTTCAATGAATTTGGTTTTGGCTGCCCCACCCCAAGCAGGTATGCAGTAGCACATGACTGATTGAGCTAGGGAGGTGTAAAGTTGGGTTAATAGCCTTTTTGAAGCTATATGTCGCAAGTTTTTGAATAACCAGGTGAGTTTACGGATTCTATTGTTTACATATTCAATGTGTGTGTACCAAGAAAGGCGTTGGTCTATCATAATACCAAGATATTTTGTAGCTGTTACTTTTTTAATTTGAGGGCATGAGCAAGAAAATGAATTATTTAGCCTACAGGTGTGAATTTTAAGGGAAAAATTACTGTGAGGTTGGGTACTAATATTTTTAGTGAAACAAATGTAATTAGTTTTTGTTGTATTCAAAGTGAGAATATTAGATTTTAGCCAATTATCAACGGTTTTAAGGCCATTTTCAGCATGCTTAAATACAATATTCCAGGAGTTTCCATTAAAAACAAAAGCGGACGTTCTGCCTACGTACTTGGTCCACGTATATATAACCACCTACCTAGAAGTATCAGGGATGCACCTTCCTTTCACATTTTTAAACTAAGATTAAGAAATTGGTTGCTGGAATCACAGTTTTATGACATTGACGAGTTTTTTTCCGGTGGAATTGCTGATGTATCTTTGTAACTAGAGCCATAATATAAAAAAATCATAGAAATAACTATTAAGTGAAGTTGTAGGTAGGTACTTATGAATGTACTTTACCCAATAATTATTATTATTTAAACTGTTTGTGTAAACTTGACTTGTAACCTAATGTTATCAATAAATTCATTTCATTTCATTTCATTTCATTTGTGTCATCGGCATACAAAAAAACTCTGCCGTTTGTTATATTTATATTGGTCAAATCATTAATATATATTAAGAACAAGGTAGGTCCAAGGACACTACCTTGTGGGACGCCAAAAGTGACATTAGATTTTTCGCTTATGTATTTTCCCACTTTAACACGTTGTGTTCGATTTTCCAGGTAATCACTCAGCAATGCCAAGGGTTTACCTCGAATTCCGATATGTTCCAATTTACGTATAAGAGTGGGAAGAGAGACGGTATCGAAAGCTTTTTTGAGGTCCAAGAAAACTGTCATACACTTATCGCCTCTGTCTACTTGCTCAGTTATTAAGGACGTAAGAGCTAGTACTGCGTCTCCCGTCGACATCCCTTGTCTAAAGCCGTATTGTGATTCTGATAGTATCTTAAATTTGTTAAGGTATGAGGTCAGTCTATTGTTAATTAGTTTTTCTATTATTTTGGATATTGCAGGAAGCACGGAAATGGATCTATAGTTATTGGCATCGTCTCTATTTCCAGTCGTATACACCGGTGTAATTATGGATTCTTTAAGGATGGGAGGAAAAACCCCATTTTCGAAACATAGATTCGCTAAGTGGCTGATAACGGGAACTACAAGAGATCTTGTGTACTTCAGAAATTCAGTGGGAATGTTGTCAGGACCAGGGGCACTTTTGGTTTTTAGTGTCATTAATATATTATCTACTTCGTGAGGATCAGTATCAATAAGTACAAAAGATGATGAAATAGATTTTTCTGCTAGCGAGCAAGAGGAAACGTCTAATAAATTAACTGCAGCTAAATTTTTACCTACATTTGCAAAAAAAATATTAACAGGGTTGACTCATGTGGAGTTGATTTACAGTTTAGTAATTCAGTGTTACTTGATTTGGTTATTTTGTAGTTAGTTATTAATTACCTACATGAGAATTTATACAGGCTAACATCTGGGTCGTGGAGCAAGAGTGAACAGACAAAACAAGAAGTCGCGACAAAAATCTCCTAGTTATCAGTTCATTGATACTATCAATTAACTCATTAGGCGATTTTTTTCTCGTTTCCTATGTTGTCCCTAGTACGCAGTTCGTTCTTGCTCAAGTGTCACCCTGTATAATGAGTATTTATCGGAGGCTAAGACCCAGCTTCCTCGCTCAACGCATTCGTTTAGCAATTCAGCGAGGAATTACTTTTACTGTTTTAGATTTATTTATTTATCTACGGGCTGAATGGAGGAAAAGAGGGTAGGCCTTTGCCCAGCAGTGGGATGCTACTACACCAGGCTAATAAAATAAAAAAGATTTATTCTTAGTTTTTATGTACCTACTTTTATCTATAGGTACGTAACTATTTGTAATTTAGTTTGTTTATGGATATTTTTCATGTCTAGAATGGGCTTATTTTGAGATTAGGTACTAGTTTGAAATTTCTTAGTACATTTTGCCTCTATTTTTATCTAGCTATACATATAAAAACTGGGACGCAACGGGAATCAATATTATATCTCATAAAGGTTGAAAGATCTCACCAATCTAGGTAAAAAAAACTGGCCAAGAGCATTTTTTGGAAGAGTCTCGTAAATAGGATTCGTAGTAGTTTAGTAGCGGGTACTTATGGTATGTATAGGTATGTATGTAGGTACATTATATTCGTTGTATGTATTTAAATATTTGATACTTGTATATATTTGTATCTTTTTATTATTGTGTATTCATATTTATTAACATGTATTGTAGTTGTTGTAGTTTTTTTTCGTTTGCTGTTTTAATTTTCTTTTACTTGTGTCTTTCACCGCACCAATACTTTTAAATTCTGTTTGGCCTAATCGTTGACTGGTAGATAATGCCTTACGGCATTAGGTCCGCCTTTTGTACTTTATTTATTGTGCAATCAAGAATAAATAAATAAAAAACACATTTTAAAAATTATACTGGCTTCTTAAACTTATCGTTTCTGATAACGAAAAATTAAAATAAAATTGTTTTCAATTCAAAACACGGCATGCAAGTTATAAAGCCAGTTCAGTTCGGGTTACTTATTAAATTTTCAAAAAGTAATCATTTTTGTAGCCTTAAGGCTAATCTGGATTGGACGAGATTAACAAATCACTTGGCATTCTGTGGAATGTTTCCCTGTTTCGTTCGGCTTCAATGCAGAAGTTTGATGAAATATTTCTTATTTTCTCGTAATATGGACATTTTTATGTGGAGCGCTCAACGATAAACTTTATTGTTATGGCACTACTAGATACAAGCACCGTAGTAGCACTGAAGTGTTTTCTATTTTCTAGAACTCGACCTAGATGAAAAATGTAGAAAGGATTTATGTCGTCATTCAGTTTATTTAAATATTTATATAGCGAAACGGGTTACAAACGTAATTAATTTAAATCGATAATTGCTTGACATGTTTCGATCCATTCAGAGGGTCCTCATCATGGAGTATCCTCGACTAAAGCGCGATGTGTACTGTATACTCCAAGATGAGGATCCTCTTAAAGCATCGAAACATGTCGAGCAATTATCGCAACGTGAGCAACTCATTTTACTAAATATTTAAATGATTATATTTGAGTCTCACGTTATGTACAATTCTAAAATGCCTCTCAGTTGGTTTTTGGGCATTTTCACTTCTAGGGACATCCAATTAGGTTAACTCTCGTAAAAAGTTAACTTCGATGTCAGCTTTGTAACGACAATTAAGCATTAAATATTTACGTAAATCCACTTTGTTCGTGCTTTTATATTACATAGGTATACGCGTATTCTTTCTGGATTAAATGATAAAAAAATATTTTTAGTAATACAAGTATTTAATGCTTAGTTGTCGTTACAAAGCTGAGATCGAAGTTAATTTTTTTGTGAGAGTTAAGCTAATTGGGTGTCCCTAGAAGTGAAAATGCCCTTTTATTTGATAAAAAATACAGGCAATACATATCAAACTCTGGCTTCGATTCAGTTACGTTGAGCTTGCGATTAAAATTAGGTCGTAAAATGAATCGCATTAAAAGATCATGGCACTCAGCGGCAGCGGGGCGAGTAAGATTTTTTTTTATGTTTTTAAGACTAGCAATTTGAAGAAAATTCTCAAAATTACTAACATTCTCGTACATGGTGTCATTGAGAACATGATTGGCGCGACAGTGTCTCGCCGCAAGATAATCTATCCGTCCCTCTTTTGTTAATATAGCTAGTGAAGGACGGGAGATCTATCTCGCGGCGACATACTGTCGCAGCAATCATGTGCTAAGCCTGCTGTATCTTTCAAATTAGGGATTATCACGCGATGTTCTCAATAGTCCACGATATTACGTGATATTACACACCGGTGACGTTTTATTAAGCGCCATAGTTAGCCCTAAGATTTGACAATTATCATCATCATAGTCAGCCTATGATAGTCCGATGCTGGACGAAGGCCTCTCCTATCAAACTATACGAATAGACGCATTAGGAAGAAAATGCCCATAATCGCCATGCTGGGCAAGCGGATTGGCAATTGCAGTAATGTGTCTACAATGATGACGCTGCTGCCCATCATCAATCGTTGTAAAAAATGGTCAGTAACACTTTCAAACCCATAGTCGACTCTTACGACACCCGTGTAGGAGGAGTTGGGGTGGTGACAAATGTATTCTTACTGCCGTCACCACACGGCCAATAATATAACATGTGCGAAGAACAACACCAAAAATGTGCCATGATGACATTTCCAATTTTGGAACCTGGGGGGGGCGGGTTACCATGACGTACTAAAGCGGTTCAGTTTAGGTCGAGAGAAAGGGACAACACTATACGGGACGTATATCACTGTCCCTTTTCCTGAATCTAAACCGAATCGCATTAGTAAGTTATGGAACCCTCATGTTCTTTAATAAGTACAACTAAATATGACTAAACATTTCAAACACTGTTCTCAAACACTATCGTATTATGCAATAGGATATGAAAAGTTGACTCTATTTTTGATCATTATTTCTTTTTCAGATGTAATCGCTGCTACGAAGTCAATCAGGACCTGCGTCGAATCCAGTGAGTTTAAACCGTATTTTAATATTTTAACTATGTAAAACTTCCTTTGCCAGAAAAATCTCAGAAAATAAGCAATATTCATCGCTTCCTATGGAATAGTTATTGTCGCGTTTCTATTCGTTACTAATTCACTTGTATAATATATTTGCAGTACTTTTCACTTTTAAATCAGATTAAAATATTTAGCGAAATAGGTTAGTCACGTAATTTAAGTCGAAAACACATACACGTCGAGATTTAGTCGGGGTACTTCTTGATACATCCAAACATGTCGAGCAATTTTATCATCGACTTAAATCCGTTCAGCTAAATATTTAAAATGTGTATGAGGTTCATGTTACTTATAATTCTAGTCAACATAAAATACATTTTTTACTTAACCTACATAAATTAAAGATGCATAATAAACTTAGGTAGCACTTTGCTGAAGGTAAAGCGCCCTAAAATTTCAAAAACGAGAAGTTTCGTCATATTTTTTTATAAATGCGTAGAACGCTACTACTATACGTAGTACCTAGAGTTACCGAGAATAGAGAAAATCTATTCAAATAATATTTGCAAGAATGGTGACGTAGAAACCATTAAAGCCTAATTCGTTTAACTATAAATTGCGATAATAATTAACTCAATTATTCGTCCCTAAAGTGTTTACTGAAATAATTTACATTAATGTAGTGACGTGCATGTATCAACTCGTCGCTAAGCGAGGTCATAGAACCGGCTTGACGATTTTAATTAAATTAGCGGCGTATTGTTAAAGTGAATTATGTCATACTTCATGTGAGTAACATTGCCAATTACCTCACAAACATTAAACTGTAAATATGCTAGGAAGAAAAATAGTATTCAACTTCCATTTCGCACTTATGTAGTCATCAGCAATTTTATTTAACACAGCTTAAACCGCATAATTAGTATCGGATACAAAAAAACTGAATTTTTACATAACGAGCCTACGTTGAGATAAATACAGGGTGGAACAGAACGACGATCTTTCCTGCTACCGACCGAGACTACCAACCATTACGATGAACCAACAGAGTATGGGACCTACATCGAAATATGTATCTTTAAAAAAAAAATCCCTCATACAAAGTGACTGATTAGTTAGAGCTCAATAACATGGAAAAGTCAATTTTCCATGTACGTTTTCGATGTTGGTCCCATACTGAAAGTTCATCGTAATGGTTGATAGACTCGGTCGATAGCGGGAAAGATCATCGTTCTGTTCCACCCTGTATTTATGCTGGTAATTATGTAAGTATGTAATTATTATCCTTGTAACCTAATTTAATGGCAATCATATTGTCAATACAAATCATTTAGTGACAATCATGTTGTCAATTTAAATAAGCGAATAATCTTCACGAAAGAGGCCCCGAATAATATTATTATGCAAAATCCTGTGGACAAAGATAAATTTAGTAAACGATATACTCATGAAATTTACTTGTATAGGCACTTAATATTTCTCGAAATTTCCCTTAATATCATTAATTGAATATAACATCGTGACTCAGCGAACTGTTTGCTTTGGTAATTGGCTTCGTTTGCTTACTTGCTTTATTAACTTTAGCGGGACAAAATCGTTGCCTAATTCTTGGAGAATATTCGATGACAGTTTATTTTTTTTTTCTTATAAATTAATTTCTTTACTTTCAAAACTGTACAATTTATATACATAAATTAAATCTAACTAACCTTACCTCTAAATATCTAATTGGCCCTTGTGGTATTTTTATTACTGACAAGAAATGTTTTTTGCAACCTCCATTTTGGTTTTGGACTCTATTCCTATTAGAGTTCTAAATTCTAAATAAATTTTTTTCTGCATGCATTCGATGAGATGATGGTCTTAAAAGTCGATTTTAATAAACGATATTTTTGTATCCAATTTCATGGAAACGGGGGCAGAATTTTTATTGGGTCGGCAACGCGCATGTGACACCCCTGGGGTTGCAGGCGCCCATAGGCTACGGTGACTGCTTTTCATGAGGCGGGCCATATGCTTGTTTGCCACCGACGTGGTATAAAAAAAAATAGGTGCCTTCAATATTCTAGGATGACTAAATTGTGTAAGTAAGAATTTTTACGTAACAAATCATGGAAGACTGTTCTTATTTGTTAAATTAATGCTAACGTAATATTATACCCAACGCAAAACTCAAGAAGATATTGTAACACAATTTGGAAGTAAATTTGAGAATAAAGAACAAAGAATCTAAGTGTTCAAAACGCGAAGAACACGAATAATATGAAAATAATAAAGTTTCCCAGAGTAACAAGTATTGAAGGGAAATTCCAAGTCGAGAGTAAAGTGGTACAGAAAAGTAATAATAATTTATTACCCTTAGGAAAGTCATAAAGTTGAAAGTTTTCCGACACATGCGATGAGACTGGAACTTCCGAAGTGGCAGAGCGCAATAAACCAATACTTACATTCACGTAAGTAACAGACGTATGAAACCATATGAATATTTCTAGATCGCATTATACAAAATAATCACCAAATTAAAAAAAAAAACTGAATTCAATCGATTTCTCTTAGATTCCATCATCAGCTCCTAAATTGGTGCCAGGGGGACCATTCGATTTAAAAAAACCGGTTCATGATTCCCGGTGATATCGAGGAACATACACTGGCGTTCAAAATTGCATGGATATTTTATGAAGGAATTCATTCATAAACTGTCCACGCAATTTTGAACCCCACTGTACTTTAAAAAAAATCAGACGCATTGAGAACCTCCTTCTTTTCTGAAATCGATTAAAAATATATTCAGACTCTGTGAAAGCACTAAATAGACATAATACATTAAAAAAATACTGATTCACTGCGTTTTTTTGATGCAATAAGATATGAAAAATGACGTAAATCAGTCCGTCAGTCGAAAGTCATTGATGTGATGTCAGTAACTTAACTATACTTTATAGTATACCATAATAAAAAAAAATCATAAAATCATATTGGACGTGGGATGGATTTTATAGTCTTAAATTCTCTCAAAATATAAACAAAATAACAAGCAAAAGGATATCAATGATTTTTAACGTAACTACTTAACTACCTGTTTCCTCTTTCACGCTAAGTTACGTATAAGTACCCCATTTGTCATTTGGAAGCGACGTTTCCTGCCAAGACAGTTATTTATACGAGCGAGAGGAAATCATTCGCAGTTCAAGAACAGTATTCAATTATACATGTCTAAAAAGTATATCCTCCTTTTTAACGTGTGTGTGAAGCCTGAAGCCTTGTAATGAAAACCGAAAACGTTAATGCATGTAATGGCATTTATATGTAATAGTACATTGTGTATTAAGGGTACTTTATTTTCACGAGTTCATAATTCTTATTCCGCCCGTGGCACACACAATGTTTTTCATTACACCTGTGAGGCAAAAAAAGTAAAAATAACAATATATTTTCACAAAACGACTCTAAAATGGTCTAAATTATTTCTCAAAATCAAGGATGGCTTACACTGGAACACGTGAGTGACAAAGCACCGGGTGAGTTATGCTGCCCTGATATTTTAATTTATCATTTTTATAACAGAAATTACTACTGTGACGTAATGTCGTATGAAAATCCATTATTGTCCATGGGAGTAATGACGACGATCCTACGGCGTGCATCACCTGCGCGCATTGGCGCACTTACTGAAAAGGTGTGATGAAAAACACTTTTAATTCACATTTGTCTAGTAATCTCCAGAACTCTATTTTAATACAAAATGATTTCATCCATTGAGCGCCGCTTTAGAAAGTGCAACGGACTGGCAACAAAAATAGATTTCGCATTTAAAATGAAGTGTCATGGCTTAAAATAAATACGTGTGACGACAACACGGTTTAACCTCAAACGTTAAGCTAATTCCACACCGCATCGCGGCGCCGGCGCCGGCACTCTGGTAATATACATTCGATAGACATACGACTACATACTTGGACTACGTATGCCAAAGTTGAGCGTCGCATCAATTTATTTTACATGCGATGCCTGCGTAAGATCCTGAGAATAACATGGCAAGATAGGGTGACAAACCAGAGGGTTCTTGAAATTGCACAGCTGCCCAGTCTGACCGCGCTTCTCAAGCAAAGAAGATTGCGTTGGCTGGGGCATGTGCCCTGGATGGAACCCTCTCAACTACCACGACGTGTCCTACTAGGTGCAGTAGCGAATGCGAGAAGGGATGTTGGGAGGCCATTGTTTCTCTTTAAAGCTTGTGCCAAGAGGGACATGACGGCCTTTAAAATTGACCATCGTAATTGGGAGACGCTTGTGGGGAATCGATTGGAGTGGCGAAAAAGCATTGAGGACGGTCGGAAGTATTGCGATGGGTCCTGGTTCGCAACCTTAGCTGACAGAAGGGAAAAAAGACACCTTGGGGGCACATCAGAAACGAACTTCCCCTGTCAGTCTTGTGGAAAAGTTTGCCACTCTCGTATATGTCTATTTAGCCACCAAAAGAGATGTCTTCATGGCATTTACACCTGAAATCGTCTGAAATAGACACAAAGGCCAGTAGTAGATATATCGTAGCGGCCACGGTGCTCAAAAATATCTAAGCATGAAGGTAGGCGAACATCGTGAGGAAACCTGCATACACCGAAGAAATTCAAGGGTGTAGCGTTGGGACCACGCAAAACAGGCAGGTATGATGTCGAGTTGCGGAAAAAAATGGACAGAAAAACAACAACACCTCTGAACGTGCACTCTAACGCCAGGATAATAGAGGCCTAGATGCTTAGCCAAGTTGCCAATCGCTAACGCTTAGTTACGTATCGTAGTTTTTCTTCTCTATCGCTCTTTCATATTAGTGCGACAAAGACAGTCTTTCGTCTGCCTTTCGTTTACGATTGACGATTAAGCGTTAGGGATTCGCAATTTGTCTAAGCACCCTGTTCAGATGTTTGTGAGCGTCCTGGGCGTTCGGATATATCTGATGGTGACTGCACATTACATATTTATATATGTGTTAGCTTGTGGCCACAAATAGGTCGCCGTAAGCATTATTGTAGTGAACTTAGATCGGAATTACTCCTGTAAGTTCTTACGAAAGTTGTAGGGCCGGCTATGTAATACTAACGATATAGCGATATTAAATAATCTCTTATTCCTTAAATGATAGCTCCATTCCTGCAACCTACGTAAAAACTCACGGATATAAGTAAGTCCGCTTTACGTAAGAAACTTACAAGAAGAATCCTGGCCAAAACTTTTCGGTATCCGAGGCGGCAGTATGCTTAGCACATGATTACATGATTGGTGATTACGTATAAAGAGCGACCACGCCCGCAGACCACAAACCCTGTAAAGTGTTCGAAACGTCGGAATGAAGTTAAAGTTAATTAATATACGCGAGTTTATCCGTTTTCACTTGTTTTTTCGTTTCTATATTTTGTGTGTGCTACGAATAAACTTATTTCTATTTCTACTTACATATACGTAACTTTTGCTAAAATACTGAGCGCAAATTAAAATTTATTTAAAATTATTATGGGTTGTGCAGCACAACATGATTCTTTACTCTCTTTTCTTTATATTTTACGTGCGCAATTCCAGTTGAGATTATTGAAACGTAAAAAATGTTGAATAAACTTGGAAATCCCTTTTCTAACATATTTCGATAGCTGTGCCAAGTCACTGCACAGATTGCATTGCTTTTGCGACCTGACGAGGCAACTGGAAAATAAACCATCTACTTTATGATGCTGAATGCCATCTGCATATTCCAGGCTTGTTAATTTAGTCGCACTGAAGAGTTTGAGCGAACCAGTGTATGAGTGTTCTATGGTTATCCGTCGTCGGTAAAGAATAGAGATCACATTGTAATGAAAGTCAAGAGTAGCTAAGCTAGGTACCTACTTTGAGTAGTGGATTATGTGCCGCGCACACGTTGTGATAGCAGCAGGCTTGGGTTAATAATGGAGACCTAGGGTCTCCGAAACATGTCACGCGTGAGTTCCACGTGAGTTTAATTGTATTTAATTATATTTTGGTACAGAACCTGGTTAGCATTGTTTTAATAGGAAACAAACGAGCAGACGGATCGACCGATGGTGGTAAGCGAATGCCGCTATCAAAAAATCACAGACACACTCCTCACACGCACATTTATACTCTTTATCTAAGGAATCGACTGCTACCAAACTTACGTTTTCATCGTGCTAAGTTTCACATTTCCTCTCGTCTTCTGTTTTCCTTGTCTTACAAGAAATGTGTCACCATCAGTGAAGCTTTAGATAAATAATAATATCGAGCTTCAATATAGTGCCTTTACCCTTTGGGTACCTATGTAATCTTAAAACAGGTGGCTTGACTGTGTGATGTCACAAGGCTTTGTTAAAACGAACGATCAACCAAATGGAACCTCAAAACTATGTTAAAATGATCAATGATTTCTTACAACTGATTTATAACGTTCCTTTGACTTGTCAAAGGAACGTGGAAGAACCATGGTTCTTGAGTGGATTTGGGCTTAAAATGGTTGAGTATGAGATTGTACATGACGTACACTGAGTACATTCGCTGGTTCGCCTAAAATATTCAGAAGCGCCATCGCTCGTTCCTAGGAACAGCATACTGTTGTGTGGAGCGATTAATGAATTGTAGGCACAAACGGAACCAGATCAATCTGGGCCAGACAAAGCATGCATAAATGCGGTTTTGTGTGTGTTGTGCACCTATGAATAGATAATTTTGAGCGATTTGATATTGAAAAATAAATGCCTCAAATGATCTATATCTCTACGGTCCCTGTTTGATTACTGAGTATCAAAATAAAAATGTACAATAATATAATATGACTGTAATTATAAAAAGATACTAGATAGAATGTATAAAATGTTATTTATTTTAAAGACTAGGATATTTTTGATTCAATCAAAAATAGGACAAATATTGTGATTTCGAGATCAATAAAAAAAATTGGAAATAAATTGTACAATTTTAATTAAATTCAAATGTCAGTTTTTCAAAAAGACTACTTTATAATGCGTTTATATCAGTATGAAGTCTTTACTAACAGATTCATAATACTAGTATCCACGTTTATAAGCCTCAAAGCACAATTTTCTTCAGAAGCAATTAAAGTAGCTACTCGTAGTAATTTAACAGTTTCGTTACCCATTCCCGTTAAGTGTAGGTAACCATTACAACATTACCGCCGTGATCACTCGGGCATTTAAACGTTATAGCCTCGCCCGATGCTTCCAATGCAAATGGACGCCGGGAAAGCAATCAGGGTTATACAAGCGTAGTTTTCAGATTGCTTCTGCTAGCTAACGTATTGATACAATTCTCAATTACTTAGATTTTTTTAGTATAAAATTTAGATTTTTTATTTCAGTTTATTTTTTTATAACACCACAAAAATAAATTGATTCACGCCTCATTTATTAAAGTTGCCTTGAAAACACATTTTGTGTAAAAGCTTTAAGCAAAATAGTGACACTTGAATAGCGTTGCTAGTACCTATTTCATTTCTAAGATGTGTTCCTATCATGTTTGCGAACTTTTGAATATAACCAAGTAGACAGTCACGTTCAAATTCAAATTCAAATTCAAATTCATTTATTTTTGTCATACATAGGTTAAGATAAGGTGACAGGTGACAACAATAATTAGTACAGCTATGATGTGCCTTTTGGCGTACAAAATGTAAAAAAAAAAAATAATAAACATAACAATTACTCCTAAATACTTATTAGTATGATACCTATATATATTTTGACAATATCATTTTCATGCATATTAACACTAAATTCCATATAAAAACAGGCAACATTTAATAATCCTAAATTATGAAAGAACAATGTCATTCAGACTTAAAATTAAAATTACAAACATTCATATATTCTACATCTTAATCATTACATGTCAAGTCAAAAAAAAGTTAAATAAATAATGAAATAAAATACCTAAACATAATTTACAGATCAATGTCAAAACATATGTACACGTAATGTCAAATGCAGGAATTTTCTAATATTTACAAATTACAATTGAGGTTGAAGGCAATGCCCTAGAGACAAGTCCAATAAGGTAGCCGGACTAAATTAGAATGGCACTACTGCACGATGCCAAAAATAGGAAACGGTGGCGATATACTAACATGAAATCCCACCATCATGAAACTCGGTTATATGAAGAAAAAGTGCAGGAGGATGGGTGAATAGGTTAAATGCATTACCTTAAAAGCAACCCTTAACCCATCGTCTGTGGTCGCTAAGGATCAGTAGGTACAATGGATTTTGAATTCTAATTATGAATTGATTTGATTTCAATATCTATTGTACGGATCCTTATCAAACACAGACGAAGGGTTAAATGCATTACCTTGACAAAGTTTATTCGAATTTGAATTTAGACTTGCTATATTGCAGTCAATAGAGTTAAGAATACATGATGCATATATTATATACATCACTAGGCATTTAAGGATTAACGATCTCAACCTGACTTATTAACCCCGTCAGTGACTAATAATTAATTGACAAATTACAAGACGCGAAATAATCTCAGGAAACGAAGCAATTTATGCCCCTGGGCATCATAAGTCTTTCTTATATTAGAAACTTCCACGGGACTTAGCTCTTGATTGATTTATGTTCGTCCTTTAACGTGCCAAGTAAAATTGAGTTTTCCTCCCTAGTGATATAAGATTCGAAATTTGATATGCTTTGAATCAAATTTATCAAGTTCGGGATTTCATCAACTCAGCGTCTTTAAATTAAGCTTTTATAATCTTGCTGAGTTTTTCATTGTTACTCGCGAGCCGTCTTGTCACGTACATTTTTTAAGAAATTTGAGTGTCTAGACATGAAAGTTTATGTCGACTGGTTTGGCAGGAAATTCGAATATTATTATCTATCCGATTCCTTATTTGCATGACATTGACCCTGTTCAGTTACGTGTAGGGTTACACAGTTACCTACAGAAATGGGAGCGAGAATATTTATCGATAGTAATCTAATCACGCCAGAAATGATTTACTGGCAAGTAGTCTATCCATTGTGTGACATAAACTTATACGAGATGTCTTTTTGTGTTAAAACCAGAGATCGGACAAATAGTGCGTCATTGTTTGCAATAATATGAACATGACTCCAAAGTTGATTAAATGAATAATTAAACGAAAAAATTCTTGTAATTTGATTTTGAAGTTACAAGGTGACTTAACACAGGTTTTCATAGTTACCGGTGTCAAATAGGTAATTTTCTGTAAATAATGAAATGCTAAGTTTTATTCAATCAACTTTGAAGTCACACCTTATTATAGCGAACAATGACGCACATTTTTCCGATCTCTGGTTATAACCAGACTGTAATTGTTAATGAAATGACAATATTAGCCATTGATCAAATAAAAAATTTCAGCTACCTAAACTTTTGCATCATCATCATACTCCCTTAGTCCATTGCTGACCTGGACATAGGTACGTGTTTTGACGTATTACGAGGTAAATGACCACTTATTCACTATGTTATGCAATACATTTTATCAAAAATCCTTTAAATGAACGGAAAAAAACTTTAAAAATTTACGGTTTGCCGAAAATTCACAAGCCTGATTGGCCTTTGAGACCCATAGTCAGTCAGATCGACTCCCCGACTTATAAACTTGCACGCCACCTGTCATCAGTGTTACAAGATTTCACAGGCAAGACGGGGAGTTATATTAGGGATTCGAGGCATTTCGTGAACATGTTATCGGATATTCAATTAAATGCAGATGAACTTATGGTTAGTTTTGACGTGACATCCCTCTTCACAAATGTACCGGTAGATGAGACTATTAAAATAATTTCAGACCTTTTGGCTACTACAGATTTACCTACCGTGTACATGCAATCTATCGAGTTCTGTCTAAAGTCTGGATATCTGATGTGGCATGGGGATTATTACCTACAGGTTGATGGGGTGGCCATGGGCTCACCAATAATAGCTCCCGTTGTTGCCAATATATTTATGGAGTGGCTAGAACAGAGAGCATTAAGTAGCACGCCGGCAGCTCCTAGATATTGGTGGCGGTACGTGGATGATGTGTTTGCTATTGTGTCACAGAATAGATTGCGTGAATTTACAGAACACATCAATGCCTTACATCCTAAAGTCAAGTTCACGGTGGAGGAGGAGCGGGATGGAACATTGCCATTTCTGGATGTCCTTGTTATACGAAATCCCAGTGGACGTTTATGCACTACGGTGTATCGGAAGCCAACGCACGCGGACCGTTATCTAAGGGCTGATTCACACCATCACCCATTTCATCTTTCTTCTGTGCCGCGAACTTTGATTAGCCGTGCCTTGAGTTTATGTGATCCCCAGTACATAGACCGAGAGCTGCACCATGTGAGGCATGTACTGCATGATAATGGCTACAACTGGAGGCAGAGCAATCGGGTTGCGGGTGCATCTACACGAATCCGGACGACCGAAGTGGAAAGGGCGCCCTTATTTTTACCTTACATTAAAGGGGTGATGGATAAGATCGGACACTTGTTACGCCGAAGATATAGCATCAAGACGATATTCCGCCCTCATGCGCAACTAAGACAGTGGACACGTTCGCCAAAAGATAGGGAGCCTTTAAACGTCCCGGGAGTGTACATGATTCCCTGCTCCTGCGGGATGAACTACATTGGGGAAACCGGCCGGAACATATCGACGAGACTATCTGAGCATATACGATGTCTGAGAAATCGTGACAGCCAGGGCTCTGCGGTGACGGAACACGTATTGGATTCGGATTCGACGCACTACATTAGGTTCGATAAGGCCACCGTACTTGCAAGAGAAAAGTTCATCGTGCCACGGAAAATACGGGAAGCCATCGAAATAAGTCGCCACCCGACTTTTAATCGTGATTGTGGTTGGTCAGTGCCACCTGGTTGGAAAACGGTTTTAGGTATTGCATCGGTAGACAGTGTAGACGTGCCCTTATTACCTAGTGACGTAGTGAGTGTTGTGTGCAACCCGCTTTTCGACAAAAGTGACAATGAGGGTAGTTTTCCTCCTTCGCCGCCCCCGCCAGCGCTGCCCGCGGCCAGCACCCGCTCTAGCAGAGCGCAAGCCCGCAGTACACGTCGGGCTTTGGTCGCGGATACTCCATGATGAGGATCCTCTAAATGGATCGAAACATGTCGAGCAATTATCGACTTAAATTACGTGAGTAACCCGTGTTATAAATATTTAAATATGTTTGAGTCTCACGTTAGTTATAATTCTAAAAAAATCCTTTGTTTACATATTTTATTAAGGAGTAAGTTTGAACTGTGCGCTAGAAATATTTATCGTAAAATTTTAATCACTGTAGTACTGTGCCATCTTGTACCATGGTTCAGCCAAAAAAATGGTTTAAACCCCACTTTTCTTTTCTTTTATTGCCGAATGACATATTTAAGTTCGTTAGAATACCAATTTTTTGCCTGACTAGTACGTATCTAAGAATAAAGAAAGTATGTAGGTTACAATTATGCAACAACGTTTTGTTCCTTGAAATATCCTTAATAGGTACGTTACGTCGAAATAACCGTAATAATGTTGGAAATGAGGTTAAACTTACCAACGACGATTGAATTGCAAATGAAGAATACGCCGAATGCATAAACTGAAGGTTAAAAATAATATGTAGCGACGTGTGTGAAAATGATGGTAACAGAAAATCTAGTACGACAAAAATCAATATGAGTGTCATAGACAATAGACTTAGACAGATTTTATTTGGCATCAAGTTACAGAGTTGTTGTTATTTTATGATCAGTATTAGGTATAATTCCACGAAACTATTGAATATTATTTTATGCATAAATTTTTTAAAATGATTTACAGTCCGTGAGCTATTAGAAAATCCTTTGGTTCTAATGACTTTGGTACCTGTCTCGCTCTCCTCATACTCGTATAGATATGCAAAAAGAGCGAGCGTGAGAAGTAAAACATCGAAGGGTTTTCTAACAGCTGACGAAGTGTTTATGTGTGTGCTGTAGGCTGCGATGTAAGCCGATGCCGGAGGCGTAGATAATGAGATTTCATGCACCACATATTTTTTGTACGAGTACAACCGTACAACGTAGCATACAAATATTTTTCTACAACAAAGCAAACTGGTGTTAGCTACTAAATAGGATATTTAACTTTCAACATTATACAGGGTGGTCCAAACCTTGACGTCAAAAAATTTTTTTTAGATTCCTCACGTCATGAGCTATCAGAATATACCCCATGTATATTTGCCGTTTTTTTGTAGTTTTCGAGTTATGAATTTTTGAAATTTTTTTTTTGAAAAATTCTGGAATGAAGAAATTTATAATTTAAAAAAAAACTGTTGGGTTTTTTAACTAGTTCCTTTTTGTAAAAGTATTACAACAAATAAAGCATTTACTGATAAAAAAAATTAGCGTCCTCACTTTGATACAAGTAGGATAAAAAATACCAAATTCAAAATTTTACGCTAAAAACGCATCAAAATAGCATTAATGTACGTAAATAAAAAAAATTAAACATATCCCAAGGATTTTTGGTAATGTAAAGACTGCCCTAGACCTTAAACCTTCGTAAAAGCAAAAAAAAAGTGATACTTAACAATGAGGATTTTTCGGAGTAGTCGGTCAAATAAACTTAAAAAAAAACTTCAAAATTTTTAATTTAAAAATAAAGTGAAATTCGTCTGTTTTGTTGTTCTTATCAATAAACAAAGACAGAAAATACCACGAAAACTCAATTTGTGTAGTTATTCAAGTCATTTTTTACTATTTTAAAATTTTAATTTTTTTAAAGTTTATTTTACCGACTACTTCGAAAAATCCTCATTATTAAGTATCACTTTTTTTGTGCTTTTACGAAAGTTTAAGGTCTAAGGCAGTCTTTACATTACCAAAAATCCTTGGGATATGTTTTATTTTTTTTATTTACGTACGTTAATGCTATTTTGATGCATTTTTAACGTAAAATTTTGAATTTGGTATTTTTTATCCTACTTGTATCAAAGTGAGGACGCAAAATTTATTGTCAGTAAATGTTTAATTTGTAGTAATACTTTTACAAAAAGAAAATATTAAAAAATCTCAATAGTTTTTTTTTATAAATAAATTTCTTCATTCAAGAATTTCTCAAAAAATTTTTTTTCAAAAATTCATAACTCGAAAACTACAAAAAATCGGCTAACATACATGGGGTATATTCTGATAGCCCATGACGTAGGGAACCTAAAAAAAATTTTTTGACGTCAAGGTTTGGACCACCCTGTATATTTATTATTATTAGGTATCTTTAGGTATTCTCTGGGGGAGGCCTATGTCCAGCAGTGGACGTCAATTGGCTGATGATGATGATGATGAGGTATACTCTTATCGTGTGACAGGGAGAAAAGGCTAAGCTACCTTTTTTTTCATAGGTACAGTCACATTTATAAAAATATGTTCACATTTCAGAACGTATGTCCAAATGACAAGGTTCAAAAATTGTTACCATGTTTTGGAGCTGACTGTCCTAGCGGTCTACTACCAAAAATGAATATCCTTTTCGCTCAGATATTACTCGAAACTATTCGTAAAAATTTAAGTATCTAGTCTGAAAAGCGAAAAATCATATTTTACTAAGAAGCAAGAAATCTAGCGAGAGCAATTTTGTAGTGGACATGTTTTACGATTGATACTATTATTTTTACAGTTGTCTCGTAAACTCTAAACTTTATGAGTGTACATTTTATTATCATTACAACATAGTGTATAAAAGGAATTGTTCTTGAAAACGACATTGACGTAATCTTTACTATTGTCGTTAATTCTGCTGTTTCTAGTAAGCGTTATAAAGGATGTCATGTACTATCAAAGACGAGGATATTAGAAGATTTTATGTACCATGTGTTTTTATTTAAAATATTATGTTGCTGTAAAAAGCCATACTGAAACATTAAATTACTAGAAAAAAATATTAAGACAAAAGTTTCTTCTGGACCTAGTCTTTAAAAAAAGTTTATGCTCGTCTGTTCCGATGGGTGCGGGATTTGAGGGGAAATATTTACGAGTTTCTGACTACGTTATTCACTAGACGGTCGAGCATCTCGTTCAGATGGAGAATTCCTATTGCTTGCTTGACTATTATAGGTAAACACCTACATATATCGAACATTTTAGTTAAATATACTGTTCTTAATTATACTGGAGCTACTTTGAGAAGTGTCAAACAATTGCAGTTGTTGAATTACGTCTTTTTTCTACCACGAGGGTGGCAAACAAACATACTGACGACCTGAGAGAAAACAGCTACCTATCTTCTTAACCGACCTTGCTACAATCTATTATACTTTTAAGAAGATATCCATGTATCCCTAATTTAAATGTATTTTGAATCTTGTTCCCTGGGTTAGAACTCTAGCCTATACGTTAGGTATTAGAACACTATTTGAAGGGTCCACGGAAAGAACATGTCTAGTCAATTCAAATTGCAGAAGGAAAATCTACCTTACTTTTAACATAAGGTGTGAGTTTGCCCTGATTTTTTTAAACATTGGACATGTTTTTTCCGTGGACAATTCATTTTTACTCACACTCACATTTCATAATATCAAAAAATAATATATCATCTTGGGCTTCGGAATTATTATTTATTTCACAATAAAATGATTTGTGGTCAGTGGTGACAGCGATAATGTTACCGTTTCTGCGGCCGACCACAACAACTGAACTGGTCTACTACCGCCAACTTCTAAATTCGAAGGTTTGTCTCTGTCACTTTAGCAAAGGCGTCATTAGAGTGACAAAGATAAATCCTCGAAATTTTGCGGGTTTCAAAGTTTGCAGCATGGACGCAGGCACTTGACCCTTCATTCGAGCGACTCTGAAGTAATCAGAGAAAGCACCCGACCACTTCGGTCTACCAGAACACTTGACTAGGTAACCGCAAGCAACTTTGCAACACCTGAAGCCTACAAGTACATTAGCTTAAATAAATAAAAATATACGATGCTAAATAAGCGGGTTTATCAAATGAATCCCTTGTTTTCTCCCGTAGCGAAACTTTTAGTAAAATTATGGTTACGCTCTGCTATGTGCCAATTTATATATATATTTATTTTCATATTTAAATTATTTTGTAAAATTAGAGCGTAAAATAATAGTCGTGTTATTGATAGGCAAAAAAAAGACTGGGACTGATAGGTATTAGTAAATAGGTATTTAGGAGTTGAAATTGTGGATAGTTGCAGTATTGAATCATAGTTTGGTGGGTTTACGGTTCTGGAAAAATAAATAGACGAATTTAAATAATGTTTATTCTGGCAATATAATGTAGGTATTATAAAAACATCGCGCTGAGCTGCACAACTCTCTCGGTCATACTATCTTCTTAAAGGAAACGCGTAATCAAACCGTATCCCATTTGTTCGACCTCCACAAACTAGAAGCAACTGGAATATCTTTCTGGAGTTCTCGCGAATAAAGCTTCTTACTTTACAACATCTGTCTGAAACTTGCTTTGTGGTGGTAGATAGTGAATTTAAGAACGTACGTGAATTGCACGGCACCAGAGATTTGAAAATTGCTGTATTCAGGTTTTGTGAAAACTTTTGGTCAATTTATGATTTCAACGAAATTTAGATAAATTAAAAAATCATTTGAATAATGCTTTATGAATAGTAAAATAGGGAAAATAATGGACGGCAGGGTATGTACAAGTATATTACATATATTTAATGAAATGAAGTGGCCAATGCATTGGCATTGGCCACTTCATTCATCCACTTCATTGGGCATTGGGCCGAAACAATTACATTAGAATTGATTGAATTTCACAGGAGACTGCATTATTAATTTATTGAATGAATACGTTTTATGGGTAGTAACTGTCAAAGCAATGAATTTTTAATATTTGAATAAGCTATGTTGTGTTTTAAAATTTCCAAACTACGCATTTCCTATAAATCTATATCTTATTATTATGACACACCTCAAAATAGAGTATTGATAATTGCCAATAAAATATAATAAATGAATGAATATTGAAGCAAATTCTTGAAAAAACTTTTTGGTTAAACTTAAAATTGCAATTAGATTTGCTAACGACACCAAAAAAGCGATATTAATTTTTATATATAATTTTTATGTGCGTAGGCTCAACTCTCGTGGAACTTGTCCTGCCTTTACGTAATCTCAATCTCTGAGCTCCATTATATTAATTTTAATTGCACTGTGAAAAATTCCAGACATTACGCGAGACCTCTGGTACTGAAGGTCAGGCACAAATGAAACAGTTGTCTGCTTTAAGTACGTTGTAACTATAATCGTAATACTTCGATGACAACAGGACAAAATTCATAGATATATGAAAGACAGAGATTTGTAACGAAGCGAAATTGTAATGGGTCTCGGTGTCTCCGAGGTCGGGCCTTTGCCACGCTGTGATTAGCTAAAGCGCTACTATATGACGCGGCACTAGAGAGGAGGCTACGTCGATAAATTTTTATCCATAGATTTTTGATAAGGCCGGAATATTAAGAAAAACATTAAAATCGATCTATCATTTAATAAGAAATAAATACAGATTAAAATATCGCATTGGACGATGTATCTAATCTTTATAAACATTATGTTATCCGTCGCGCCCTTGTTAGCGCGAAAATACCGGACCTTCCTAGAGCCCAACGGTCTGGCCAGGGACGACGGCAAGATTAGAGGCCTGACGGAATGACGCTGGTGCCCTGGAGCATGGGCCGGCCGCTAGTTTGGGACGTCACCTGCGTTGACACTCTGGCGCCGTCCCATGTTTCGGTCACCGGCGTTGCTGCTGGCGCCGCGGCATCATTAGCCGAAAGTCTCAAGCGCCGCAAATATGCTGCTTTAGGAACCAGCTACATATTTGCGGCGTTTGGTGTGGAGACCTTGGGGCCATGGGGGCCAAGTGCACATGGACTTTTTAAAGATCTAGCGGCTCGCCTAAGAGAGACCTCAGGCGACCAGAGGGCTGGCCAGTACCTTGCACAGCGTTTAAGAATATCTATACAACGGAGGAATACGGCCAGCCTTCTGGGTACCTTGCCCACTGACGGCGATTTAGGCCATTTTTTTTATTTATAGGTAGTTAAGTTAAGTCCTTATATTGTTTGTTTTCATTTTATGTCGCTTAATAATAAATTAGAAAACTCTTTTTTTACTTTCGTATCTAATCTGGTTTGTAAATAATAAACTACAGAATGTCAATTATAAACATATATTTGAATATGAATAAAGCAATTTATTAACGACATTATCTTAATTGTGGCTGGGAATCACATGAACAAATAATTATTTAGACGGTCGTACCCTTAATAAACATAATGTTATCAGCCGTTTCCGCGATGGTCACATATTTAAATAAAACTATTTCAACCTTTGACAACGATTATTGTAAAAGGCTCAAAATAATATAATACGCGATATAATCTATATATATTGTTTTACCTTTATGAAGATACAAAGGTCAAAATATGAAAGAAAAATTGAATATAATCAAATACATGAACAATTTATCGACCCTATTTGTCATCGGCACGGTCAGTCGTACCTCTAGTTAGCGGCCTGCTCGCAGCGGCCGTACCAAGAAATGACAGGACGGTTGTGAATATCGCTAGCAATTGGATACATTGCACGGTCACTTACCAAATTGCAACTTGCTTGCTATTCTAAGCCGTCAATGTAAAACGCACATACAATTTGTCACTAAATAGTTCAACCAATTGGTACGCCCAAGTAAAATCATTATGACATTTATGTCAGCGGTTTGTTGTTATATATTATTTCTAAAAATACGTGGTTTCGTCAACTAATAACTAAAAAAATCAATACTTTAATGTGGTACGTGACTCAATAGTCCTTGAAATGTTTATTTACACTCCTATTTTTACAAGAAATAACGGCACAATTCGGCATTTTGCGGATATGTCCGAGCTCATCCTGCAGTCGCGGGTAAGTTGCGACTGGCTCATAGGGCGCGCATCTGTCACACTATAAAGGCCTATCGGCCATAACGCTGCGACAAGTTCCATGCAACCGTTAGCTATCTATACTGATCTGTGACAAAATTAGACCGCTGAGATCAAGTGTCTCGTAACTCGATTTTGAATTAATTTCAATCAAAACTTTCTAGTCCTAGTTCATTTGAATCAGAAACAGTTATCAGAGTAATTTAAATCACAAATTTTAGTTCGAATACAAAATACAAATCAGGCAAGTTAAAAGTTTGAATTATCAAAGAGAATCAGTTCCAATAATTGCTCACTGAGCTGTTAATAATTTCAAGTTTAAAAATTGAAATAAATTTTATTCAGTATTAATCCTAAGAAAAAAAAAGATAAAGATACTAGTTTATCAAAAAAAATGCGCAATGACTATTTTTTATACGTCTGTTTCAATAGCCTCTGTATCTGTTCAAAAGTAAATTGATTTTGGAATTCACTTATCCGTTCTGTAATTATTATGATGTTTATTGTTACTAATAGTCACATCTTTGATCTTATTTTATTTATAGTTCACCAAATACGAAAGTAAAAAAAAGTTCAGTTAGTTAATCAGCTGTGCATGTGCACTGTGCAGTAATCAGATAATTCCACTTCATGAGTGTATACTGTAGGTGTACGGTTCGTAAGAAAAACAGGAAAAAAGTAATCAAATATAGCTGACTTTCCATAACATTGTTTGACGTCTCTGTCACATATCGTAACACACATTCGCAAATAATATCAACAGTTTATGTGAGCTCAAGGTTTAAGGTTGTAAGTTGGTGATAAAACTAAAAATGCGTGATTATTGAAACAATGATGTTTACATGTTTGGTTGGTGTCATTACATGTTAGATATAGTCGCACATTCAGAAATAACATAATAAATGCAAGTTTTTAGGTTATTTTCCATTTTTTTCTATTGACGAACAGTAAATACTAGTAGTTTGTCAGCCTTCGTAGCCTAGTTGGTAGTGACCCTGCCTACGATGCTGGAGGTTCCGGGTTCGAATCCTGGCGAGGGCATTATTTGTATATTTATTTATCATAAATATTTTTTGTTGCTTGGTCGTGGCTGTGTATGTATTTAAGTATCTATGTAGTATATATCGTCGCCTGGTACCTCGCAAGTACATCACAAGCCTTAATTGAGCTTACCGTGGGACTAGGTTGATTTGTGTAAGATGTCCCAAGATATTTATTTATTATTATTTATGTAAAATAGTCCCGTGATCTCTACTACACATTTTAACAGGAACGTTAATCAGATTAGCTAGCTGTCATTTCATCAATGGCTATAATGTAGCATGTAGCGTCTTTACTACTTCATTTATTTTTTACACACTCTCTCCTATTTAAGAGCTTTGCTCTTATCGGATTTGATTCGTTCAATGTTATTTCTCCTTGGTCTTCCTCTTCCACGCTTTCTTGCAATCTTTCCCTCTATGCATTTTATGAGGTTGTCATATCCTATCAGATGGCCCAGCATCCTTCCTCTTCTGTTCATTATAATGTCCTAAAGCACTAAAGCCTTAAATAACTCACGAATATCTGTAGGTAGCTTTCGTTATCATATACCTATAGTTCTTCATGTCAATTTAATATTTGTATCGCGTGACCGTCCTCGGCATAGTTTTTGATCGTTCGAGTATCAGACGGCCATTTTTAATACGGATGATGAGTAGGTTATTGATTAAATGGTATTTTAAATACATTCAGTTAGGAGCTAAGTTATTGAATTTGAGATCTTATAGGGAGTAAAGTACAGAATTTTTATAATACTATATATAATTATTTCACTGACCCATAATGTGATGGCACTAGTGTTGAATACTTTTAGCTTTCAAGCTCTTGGTAATGAACACTGTAATCATAATCCTAAAAATATATTTTTCCATTTAAAATAATAATAATTATACGATCGTGGTTAATGAAGACAGGTCAGGAGTCATTTTTCATAGAAAATACTCCAAACGGGCTGATTACGAGGATAGTTTTCAAATTCTTAGGGGATAGGATCCTTAGAAATATCTGATTATATTCTAATTTTACTGAATTAATCATAAAATAAAAAAATAATAACAAATGGTCGTTAAATTAATGTATGACAAAACATTAATCACGACTTACTATTTTTATATCCACGGAGTTATTTGACGATCAAATTAGATGTTTTTTGGATGACATGGTAAAACTGCAGGGTCTGCCCGGATAGCTTCCACCGTCTTACCCGTTCATCTGCCGCTAAATAGCAATGTTTGCACTGCTGTGTTTCGGTTTGGGGGTAAGATAGCCGATGTAATTATCGGTTCTCAGGGTAGGCAGCACATATCTAGGTGATTTTTTGTTCGCTATGTCCAATGTCCATGGGCCTCAGTTCCTGCTTTCCATCAGATGGGCTAAGAGCTTAGTTGTCTACCTTCGTCACAAAAAAAAAATCAGATAAATTCCTATACAACTGAACTTTACATTGGAATCGACTTATCCCATAAACATTTAAAAAATCTACTTGAAATCAGCGTGTGTCAGTATTTTCTGTAAAAATAAACTCGACCCATATTCTTTGAACGCATTGGGTACTGAAATCGTCAGCAGACTGTCTATTCTTATGAATAACAGAAATTTTATGACAAAAATATACTTTGAAAAACTATATATCTATACGCTATGTGCAAATAACTAGTATCATTGACCACAAATGTAGTAAATCGACTTCTAAGATATCATTTGAATCATTGCCATTTATTTTTATTAGTACCTAAGTAAATTACATACCTGGAAAGCCCGTATTTGAAAGATGAATATCTAAAACAGTGGTGAAAGTGACTCGCATCGACTTCTTAATGTTCATTTTAAGTATTTCAGTGTTTCTTACAATAAAACTTTCTTTCGCCATGAAAAAATCTTTTCATAAATGAGTATGTATTTATAAACTAAATAAAATATGATTACTGTTCAAAATTAAAGGGTATATCAACCTGAAATAGAGCAAAAGAACCTGTCTAGTCACTTTTTTGAAAATACAATTTTAATGTTACGTGCTTGACGAATAGGAGTTGTATCTTTCGATATTAACTGAATTTAATAAAAAGTGACTAGACGTGTTCTTTCTATGAGCACATCAAATTTTCTTGCTATCGTTATGATATATTGCTCTTGGCAAAACTTATAAATAAATATACAAATCACCAACCTTTAATATTGTCCTGAATTATAACAAACCTAAAAAAATACCGTAGGTCTGTATTAAATTACCTGTTTGCTAAGGGTACCCGTGCGTAAAGTATATTATTGCTTCACCATTGCTTAAAACAAGAACTCAAAGCGAGTTTGATAATTATTTAAAAGATAAAGCGTTTTCCTTAGCTTTGCGACTCGGAGCCTAATTTCATTAAAACTTGCTTAGCTTGCGTGAGATTACCGAGTTTTATGTGCTTTACAAACAACGTCAACAAAAGACGAAAGCGTGTACATCGTAATATACAAACCGTTTAAATTTATATATGCACAAAACTTTCATTGTTTTAATTTCATTAAGAAATTTTCTGGGTCACTTCTTGTAAAAGGTATTTTGCCGTAAATAATTCTTCAAAGGGAAAACCTGACGGGACCGCCGTAAGGTGAGCTATTATTAGCAATTATTTGACAGCTTGACTGATCTTAGGAAACCAACAAAAATTACCTCCTTGAATAATCTCAGGTTAAACCTCTAACACGAGAATTAACGGTTAAATAGTAACGTCAGAAGTGTATGGACTCGACCAGTCAACCCCTTGTTAGTTGATTATTAATTTGCAATCAGGAATATAATTTGAAAGGAAAAATTACCTAAAATTGAAGAGTTAAAATCAAACGTTTTTTTTCATTTTCATCCGTTACTTTTTATTTTTAACGCAATTTTAAGGTCTAAAACTGGTTTATTAAAACATTTAGATTAATCAATTTCATTTGTAAGTCATATCAGATTTATTACTAACTCTTGTAAAACGTATGTTTTTATAAATTCTCCCACAGTTAAACAAACATTGTAGGTTTTGTTTGGTTAATCTAACCAGTCGAACTTGGACAGTTTACAATATATGACACTTTAGATGATTTCCTGCTTATTTTACATTATCATGAGTAACTATAAAACAAAAGAAGATCTAGGACTATTAGTTTAGGACTCTAAGGAGTATCCTTAGGGTCTGCCAGTACACCACCTGTAATATTGATCTTATGCGTGGGAGAAGGCTCCTCTTGTTCGGTTAGCCTGCTAAACACTTTGTTAAAAAGTCAAATTAGTAAGTAGCAAATAGATCTCAGATATCACTGGGTTCAATAACCGAGTTAGTGTCGGCCACGGAATACATCTTAACGAATCAGTACCTTCACGTGAATCTCATCATCAGACTATGTTAGTCCACTGCTGAACGTAGGCCTCTCTTATTGACTATTCGTTTAGACGCATTAGGAGGCAAATGCCCATAATCGTCACGCTGGGTAAGCGGATCACGTGAAAATATCTAAAAGAATTTATCATCTTGCATTACGAAGCATCATCATGACTGAGACGATTTCGATTTATTTACCTTCCCTGGATAGTCAGATAACACGTTATTTATATTCTAGTTTTAGTTGTGTTTAAAATTTAATTAAATATGTATTTTAGGGATATTAGCACTATTGTAGGTAAATTACGTACACAATAGTTTTAGTATTAAATATTTTTTTTTTTATGATCTCATTCCCAGAATCATGCTTGGAGAGTATTATGTACTCTTTAATTGTCATACTGTATCAGACTAAGTACTTAGAACTATTAATATTATTGTGTAATGAGTAAATAAATAAAATATTGTGTATTATATATGATGTGGATGTACTGAAATAAATAAAATAAAAACACGGACCTTCTGCAAAAAAAACCTTGCATGTGATGTATTCTTTCTATCTTTTTGTAATTAATTTCATCAAAATACCTGCTTGTGCTAGGTTGAATCAACTAATATAAAGTTTAAATTTAGTTATGAAATCAGACATATGCAACTATCGTTTATTTTGTACCTCAGGGCTCTATTAAATAAACAGATTCAGACATTTGAGACGTTGCCATGATATTGTATTTGAATAGAAATTGCTCATTTGTAGAAACATTCCAAACAAATAGAAACAAAATGGTTGTGTTCAAACAAAGCTTTGTTGATATGAAGTCGTATGGAAATAAAGACGACTCAATGTCTGCCGCCAAAGATAAATAAAGTTGTCAATTAGAATTCCCTTTGATCAATTTCAATAAATTACAAAAGAATATTAATTTGAAAGTTATAAACCTTAGTGTTGATATTAATAAACAATTTAGATGATTAAAATAGAAATAATTAGCTGCCGCTGTTTGTATGCTTTATTAACACCTATATAAATAAATGGTAATAAATAAAATAACATATCGAGCCACCCGGCATCAAACGTTGTAAGTGCATTCCCCTAAAGGTGCATTCAGACCAAACTAGCATTCTCTATTCTATCCTCCATTCTACGAAATCAACGAATCACGTTTTGTGTAGCGATTAAATTTCGTAGAGTAGGGGGTTAGAATAGCGAATGCTCGTTTAGTCTGCATGCACCTTTTACCTGTTCAAATTCCTAGGGGTTACCACGATCTACTAATGCAATTCAGTTTAGGACCAAAACTGAGTCGCAACGTGTCAGTTCCATATACCAACTGTCAAAAACTGACAAGCCAAACCTAAACTAAATCGCATTGAAGAGATCATGGTAGCCCTTCTGAGCTCACAGCTTGAGATTGCTCGCAATTAAAAGTGGTAAAATCGTAAGGTCTTGCATCAAGCCCAAAATCTATAACAACGTGACAGATAGGAGTGACATTTTAGATTTTCGAGCGGACGAACCAATAGAAATCATATTAACATAATCGAACCGGGTTACTCACGTGTTTAAGTCGATGATTGATTGTTGTGTGCCCCCCTTATGACAAAAGTAGCACTGAGGGTAGATCTTTCCTTGCATCGCGCCCGCTACCACCGCCCGCGGCCAGTTACCCGTCCTAGCAGGGCGCAAGCCCGCAGTACGCGTCGGGCTTTGGCCGAGGGTGCTCCGGACGAGGACCCTCTTAATGGGTCGAAACATGTCAAGCAATCATCGACTTAAATATGTGAGTAACCCGCTTCGATAATATTTCAATAGAAATCAGTTTGAAATATTTGGGAAGCGATTTTTGGCTTATCGCCTTCGAGTTTTGTTCGACTCGCTAAAATTTTGAAGTATTCTGTTTCATTGTTTCTCAATAATTCATGCGTTCATATCCCATCTTTTTTGTCAGTAAAATGTTTAAGAAAATAAGGGCCAGCAGTTAATGAAACACGCGGCTTGCAGTACAGGGTATATTCGTAATTAAAAACTACCCACATACATGATAGGAATGCTCCATAGTAAAACACCGGCTACATACGAGTCGGAGAGGAAAAAAAGAATAATCACGTTACCATGACGTATGGAAATGGTCGCGCGACTTTTCATTTGAATCTATCATTCTTCGCTTCTTATACAATTATCATTTTTCGCTTATCGTAGACGATTATAGAATGACATCTTGGTTTAACGGCGACCGTACACCTGTAAGTTCTTACGTAAGTTGTAGGGACGGAGCTATGCTAAGGAATGAGAGGTGCATACTAATATCTCATTCCTTAGTATAGCTCCATCCCTACAACTTACGTAAGAACTCACAGGTGTACGGCCACTCTTAGGCCAGTCGTGCACGGGCGCAGGCTTGCTGATTTGTAAGCACAGCCACTATTAATTTACTGAACGTGGCCTGCTATTGCGAACACTGATCTTCGTAAATTTCGGGGATTTGTCTCAGTCACTCTAAAGACGCTTTCGTTGGAGTGACAGAGAAAAATCCCCGAAATTTGTGAACTTCGGTGTTTGCGGTAGCAGGCCTGGGTGCTTAGCCAAGTTGCCAATCGCTAGCGCTTAAACATCAATCGTAAGCGAAAGGCAAGAGTGACAGAGAGGGAAAACTACGATACGCTACCAAGCGCTAGCGATTGGCAACTTGGCTAAGCATCCTGAATAGCTCCGCGTGGCCTAACGGATTTCTCGAATTCTAGGTATTGATTGCAATGCATTCAATCCCTTAACAGACAGATCCGCAAGCTCCGACTACACAGATTCTGTGTATTGGGTACAGTCTGTTGGCAATAATACAGGATTGAGATCTTTTTTTGTTCAATTTGCGAGTTTCGCGTTGTGCTCCACTTAATCATTATTTTATCATTTTGTAATGTTTTGATCTGTTTTTGAAGTATTACTAATTTTAATTTTCGTGATTTTCACTTTAATTTACCTATTCACTCATATAAGATAGGTAAATAGGTATATGTATGATGACGTCTATGTAATTGTCTAACATTATTTTTATTTGGACCAAGTTGTGCCCCTGGGCAAATGCCCAGCTGCGGGACAGCCTCCCCCCAACTTCTTCACTGATAGTATACATAATAATTATATTTATTTATAGTTTATGTAATAAATACGAATAACTATTTTGTTTCTGAGTTATTTCTATCGTTTTCATGTATCTATTATTCGTGTACCTATATTATATTGGCTGTACAAAAAAACAATTTAAGAATCAATTACTTCATAAGCTGGGAGTCCATTTATGTAGCTAATAGTAGCGTTCGATAAATCTATTTTCCACGCTTGTTTAATATTAACTACTTTAACAACTAATACATTGTTGCATTGAATGATATTTATGATACTTTTAAACAAAATGTAAAATTTGTTTAAAAGTGTCGGACATATTTTTGCTGCGTAGTTCCATCGCCATCAGTAAAAATTGCCACTGACTGTACTTGGTTTAAATCTTGAGATCCCGATAGGGCATGCACAGTCTTTATTTGTTCTTGCATAGTAGCGATTCAAATTTTCTGGCATGTAGTTAATAAAGTTATATTTTATCTCATACATTTAAATGAGCAATTATTTTTATGTGCCTACCTAGTCATATTTTTGTACATACTTGTATTTTATGTATTGATTTTTTTGGGGAATGTCGAAATTGCTCTAGAAAATTTTATAAAATTTGGCACGTCGTGGTTTTGTGGTCGAAAGAACAAATAGTTAGTATGAAATATATTTGCTATTAGAGCGCTAATCTTGTCTCTTTGAAAATGCGTGTGCAAAAAATCTACTTTTATACAAAATGAGAAGTTGTATTTGATTTTATAATTGTCCTTTTACAATTTTTATTTTAGCGATAAAATAACACGTTTATATGTGTCAGTGCACATGGAAAAGGTACCTTGCCGCGACACTTATAGTAGGCCTTATGTGTTCTTTGATAAAGTCCATT
Organism: Thaumatotibia leucotreta; assembly: GCA_025490895.1. NCBI lineage: Eukaryota > Metazoa > Arthropoda > Insecta > Lepidoptera > Tortricidae > Thaumatotibia > Thaumatotibia leucotreta. The sequence goes on along the minus strand of JALPQI010001084.1, from coordinate 19,709 downwards.
CTAACACCTTTCTATGTACTGACACATATCATCTCTTAGAAGTGCTTAATATGCGGGCCTCACGTTGAATAAACCTTTCTGAGCACATAAAATACCACAGTTTTTCGTACTAACTTCGTAGGCACTTGAAAGTTCTTGCATAAGATAAATATAGGAAGAAGATTCCAGATAGATATAATTCTCTCGCCCCTATCCGATCCATTAGATATTTTGTAGATGTAAAATTTCATTCAAAACAGCTTTTGTTGAATGTGACTTTGTTTACAAGAGGGCGGAGTTCTTGTCTGCCACTTACATGGTGTCGAAGAAGGACACACTGGCTCAATCATCATCATCATCATCATATCAGCCGAAAGACGTCCACTGCTGAACATAAGCCTCCCCCAAAGATTGCCACAATGACCGGTCCTGCGCCACCTGCATCCAGTGGACTCCTGCGACCTTCACCAGGTCATCGGTCCACCTTGTGGGGGGCCTACCCACGCTACGCCTTCCGGTACGTGGCCGCCACTCAAGAACCTTCCCGCCCCAACGGCCATCGGTTCTACCCGCAATGTGCCCCGCCCACTGCCACTTCATTTTAGCGATTCGGAGACTGGCTCAATACAATAACAGAAACAAATACGGCAGATACCGCGATAATTATTCATGATTTCTTGAAATAAAACTATTGCAACGGATTATATCGCGCAATTAAATTAATTACATCCCGACATTACGAATACTTCAAGGTGGATTTAGACCAAACGAGCGAATACTCATATTCTATCTCCCACTCTACGAAATCAACGAATTTCGGGTAATCACGTTTTGTGTGATTGCTTTTAAAATTAATAAAACACTTTAAAACTACGCGTTAAGTGTAATTAACCTGTCGTGATATTTTTTTTGTCGTGGTATCCCGTTTGTAAATTTTTGATCTCGAATTCGATTTCAGATTTTAGTGTTCATTGCAAATTCCAATGCATCTGATGCATACATGATTAAATAAATCACTATAAAATTTCTTACCAAATGAAGCGTTGATGCAAATGTAGCTCACAAACTTGGCAGTCGTTTGAAAACGTTGATTCAAAGACGTGATGTAAAAATTTCAAGTCTGGCTTCGACACGTTAGATGCTAACATTTTCTGTAAATGTTAGAGTAAAGCATAAATAAAACGAAAGACTTAGATATAGACATTTTTAACAGTAATATCCAATCTGTGCGGCGTAATCTGGCTAACAATAGCTTTGAGTGAGCTTGCCCTATTCGAAGACTGTAATTTTTTAAAGCGAGTGTACGTATAATAATTTAAGCGTGTAAAAAAAAAAGAAATTGTTTAGTTTTAAGAATTATTAGAATAACGTCGTTGCGCCTGCAATAACCGATACGTGGTTAATTTTAATTAATTCAATTAATACCCTTTGTCTATCTATAGATGCTAGGTTACTATTACAAAGTCATAAATCAATCACATGGGGGATTTCATAGGTGCAACGACGATAAGTAGTTACCTAGTGTTATAATGTGGTAGTGTGATATGCCTAATAATTCCCATTATGCAACTATTGGTTCGACAGGTTCCCACCCGTAATTGGCTTTTTGTAACCTAATTAGTTAACATTGTTGTAGTATAATAGCTGTTGGTTCTCCTAACATAAATAAATAAATAAATCATCCGTTTAAGATTTGTAATGTTTTAAGCCTAGAATTTGGAAATAAATAAATTCTAGCATTACAGAGCAGACTTGTAGTAATAAATGGTTTTTATTATGCTGCTTACTAAATATTAATGTCATGGAGAATTCTGAAAAAAAAAAACATCAGGGAAATCTTACACAAATCAACCAAGCACCACTATTAAATTAAGCTTATGAAGCTTATTCGCTCCATTAAGGTAATGTAGGTACCTACCAAGCGTTAATATACAGCGTGTTTTTCTTCATATGCTATAACTTTAAGGGAAGCTTATTTAGGTCAAATATAATTAATTTCTCTAAGAAACTAGTGTTTTAACTCTTACCGTTATTGAGTTATTAAAAAAATAAGTTTAATCACTGAACATGTGTATTGCAACCTTTATTACATTCTAATGTTACTTATTTTGACATGTGCCGTCAGTCACCAGGGGCCTATTTCTCGAAAGCTTGTAACTTGTAATACAAGCGGAAGTCCTTTTCTAATTAATAATGTTAAAAAGAGACTTCCACTTGTATTACAAGCTACAAGCTTTCGAGAAACGGGCCTCTGAGATTAATTTTTATTTTATTCTTAAGGTTCTCTCACACTTACCATTTCATTTATTATGTATGAAAACAAAAAAAAAATTATCGAATTTTCCAAAAGCCGATATACCAGACAACTTCTATTAATGGCCCAAGTAACCTGTCTAATTTATAGCAAATCGAAAGGAACACCCTGTATAAAAATAGATACATACTTAAATACATAATAGCCACGAAAAAGTCTACTTTGTCGGGAACGTGATGGCTATGACAGCTACCTTAGAAATACATGGAAAGTGCGAGACTTCTCTATAAATACAAACACCCAGTTGTCAAATTAAGATACACCAAAGATTGTATTTTATTGATACCCGACATTGATTGTTTTTCCATGTTCGAGATTTCTCCTCACAATGTGTCTGTATACATATACTCGTACACGTATTGCTCAATGAACTATACGGCGACAAATATTCATAGATTCCTTATAATAGTTTCATTCACACATAAATTCTCTGTCTCCTATTTAATACACTTAAGCGTAGCGTTACTTTCCACCTGTAAGTAATAAATAACATGTTTCAATTTACAGTAATTGGAAAATAGCCATATCGCGTAACATAATGTACACGCAAGCTTCCGAAGTTTAACGCGAAACTTACGTGCCTGAGCATTATTCAACGTTAAAAGCAAAGATGGCGTAACACTTGGAATGACGACAAAACGATAAAACCTTTTGAAACCGTTACTTTGTTACCTGAAAGAAATCTACACGCTTTTGCCAAAACAGTAGTAAGATCTCAAGGGAAATCGCTATTCATACAAACAGGATACGAATCTTTGTACGTGACCATATAATTTACGGTTCGTCACGTAACTTTTTTGTTACTTTCTTATTTTTTTAAGGATGAAGCTCTGCTTTTGTGCCATAAAATACTTGGATTACCACGATTCGGAGCTAAGAGCATTTTGTCATGAAATGTATACATTCAAGAACCATGTTTATATTACCATTTTGAGGGTTCTGTTCAGTCTTCGTCAATTTTTTTGTAGCAGCAAAAGTAACCGAACTAAATATACAGTGTCCCGAATTATTTTTCCACGTTGATTGCTATAAAGTATTTGACGATGACTATATTAACGGGATAGGACTAACCGCACCATGGTTTCTATACTGGTGTTTTTTCATTTCAAGCAGCTCTCATAAAGTTTATACACAAGTCTTAGCGCTAAGTTCGTCAGTTACCGTTTTCCTATTTTGTTACCAAGTTTTTTGAAGAAATTAAATTAAGTTATTGCTTGTTTGTTTCGGGCTATTCTTTAAACTATAAATATGAATGACAGCCACAGACAAAAGGTTATCGATATATCTTAATACAATTTTTAAGAAAACTGCTTTTTTGCTCGTTGTCTGTAAAGGAAATTATCGAAATGTATAATAAAACCTGAATAATGTCGGTATAAGTGCTTACATTCTCATACAAGGAACGGTATTACATGTTGTTTACTTGTGTTCAGTAGGAACAGAACGTGTCCAGCATAATATCACTGTTAATATATTGCCTCCTAGCCGTACCATTCGTAACTTGTATTTGAGTCAATAGTACATTATGATACAAGTGTGCTAAGTTGATTGTTATACTCGAGGCGGTATTGTGCGCGCGAGCTGCAAGCGAGCGCGCATAAGATAGCAGAGAGTATAATGATCAATGCACACGAGTTTCATACGACGTTTTTCAACACACTTGCGAAGAATAACCGACTTTTAGTATAACACTTTTACTAACCTTTGTTGCTAGGTAATTACTTACTTAGGTACTATCCCAAAGTTACGTTTAAACTTTTTATTTTATTCTTGTTCATTACTTGAAGTTCACAATTCACATAAAAGTAATAACAGTAAACATAACAAAATTGTAACACGCAACAAACATTAGAAATTAACAACATTAATAACTCAGAATAACAAATACAATGGTAACATGGTAAGTTTAAAACGGCGCGCGCATACTTAAGAAATTTTAAACGCGCGCAAATTTGTAAGGCAGCAATCCTATCGACAAACAGCCAATATAAAAAAAAAACTGCGAATCATTAACGATTATCATAAAATAAAAATACGATAACTTTACATTTAATATAATTACTTGATAATTTGGATGCACAATTTAAATATATTATTTATTTATTTACGAAAATTTATAGTATTTTGAAATAATATTCTGGATTCCGCTATTTCTGCCACATGTCAACTGTTTGGTCAATTTAAAAAATAAACATAACCTGACTAAATTCGAATGCTTCATCTATACAGGGTGTTTGTTATGTCGTTAGCCAAATTTGGATATGTCATTCGAGATCACCAGTACATAACATTTTTGAAAAAAAAGTGACACTTTTTTTTAGTTTTTTTTCCCGTTTTTTATCCGCCAAAAACACAATTTGTGGTCAATAGGCAAGTTTGTTTCAATCCGTGCGATTCGATGGCAGACAAAAGGGTAGCAGGTTTGAGTAGTCAAGTCTTAGCCAATCAGGAGTTCATCGCAAGCACCGATCAGCCGACGTCACTCACCCCACCATCGGCACTAAACAATGAATAAAATGTCCTAACTACATGCACACACGATTGTTATTTGATTAAAACTGCCCAAGCGTATACCTACCTGTACCTGCTCGTCGTCATCAACAATTCAATTTGCTTAGAGAGCGCATTAGAATCGATATCTAAGGTAAACCAGTACGCGTTTGTATGACGGAACATTTAAGTTACTCCGTTCTTGAGGTCAAATTATGCTGGCTCGGCTGATCGCAAGATGCCATGTGCAATTTGTACAGCACTCTGTAAACAAAGAAGGAGTGCGCTTGCGTGAACGCGTTCGAGTCAAACTACCCTCAGATCGGCGCGCAACTCAAAATACCCTCATTATTAGTACTGTATGCGATAGACTGATAATGCTGTCTCGTGAGATTTACCTGCAAGTTAAGCTCCACCTCCATTCCCCGCCGTACGTGTAGGAAACTTGTTACGTACGTTATAACGCATTGAATTAGTTACCTTATGCGGGTTAATTAAAGTTGCAAACTCAAACACCCTTTCCAATCTGATTTGGCAGTTATGAGATGGAGGGGCAGTACGCAAAGTAAGCAAGTGATCATAGTGACCAAACATTCGTTAGATAATGGGATTTAAAAAAAAAATCTATAACAAAAAGGATAATGAAAAATGGATTATTTTTGTTTTACCAAATATTTTTTTACGCCTTTACCCAACACATATTGCAATATGGCTAATGATATAAAAAACACCCTGTATGACATAATACTTGCAAATGTTTGCAAACATACTTGGTCGGGTTATGTTATTACCGCACTAGAACAATAACGTAATAAAAAAGCACGCGTGTTTAATATCCTGGATTATGAGCCTAATAGCGGTACAATAATACCTACGTTACGAGCAAGTGTGTTGAAAAGGTATATTACGGATACGGATCAAAATATTTCCTAAATCAAACCCTTTCCCAAAAGTTTTTCAATCTGACACGTATTTAGCTGATTGTGTTATAATATGAATGGAATAACCTTAGAAAACGTGTTTTGATTGTTCATAAAATTGAACGTAGTTATACAAAAGAATTTTTCATTCTAATTAACACCATAAATCAAAATAAACAATCTTTGAAATGACAAATTCATGTGGGTTGGTTCCTTTTTGCATAACTACGTCCAATTATAAAAATCAATGGCAAAGGGAATCTAATTATGGTTTCATTGTCACAAACATCAATTAAACACCATTTATAAGTAGATAAGATAACTATTTAATATTTTCTTCGGTTACCATGATAGTTATTCATAAAGTAAAACAAAGAAAGTAGATTATATCGCGTAAATTAACTAAATTTTTATATCTCAATATACTTATATCCCTCCACTGCCTACGGATTTATTTATTTATTTAATCTTTATTGCACAATAAATAAAGTACAAAAGGCGGACTTAATGCCATAAGGCATTCTCTACCAGTCAACCATTGATTTAATTAATGTTCGGGATGTAATTCGTTTCCATTTTTATATTTCATAGATGACATTGTTGAAAATGTATTAACAGGTATGCAGAAAACATGAACAACAATGATAATTATACATTGACTAATTAATATTCATTTTTTGTTTCATGACAAGCTATCGTAGTAACCGAAGAAAATATCAAATAATAAATATTATTCATTGAACGCAGTCAAAAAATCAAATTGAAAACTAAGTGGCTACATACATTTTTATGTCAATAACTCTGTAACCATTTATTGTCATCTCAGAGTTTAATGGCTATTTTAATCATATTTTGATGTATTAAGATGCACGAGGAAATAACGTTACATTTTCGATCAGAGTGTGGGAAAGTAATTCAAACATTGATCAGTTTGCTAACTTTGGCCTGTCAGTGATTCAGAAATATATCAGAGAGTTTAACTAAATAACTCGGAATGAATTTACAAGTTAAACATAATCTTTAGATACACGGAAGGAAAGTAGATTAAATAAAACAATCTAACGAGATTATTTTGCGACTTTTAAAACGTAGGTAATGAATATTTAACCCTCCGCATACGAGGTGAAAAATGTCTATAATTATGACGTTTTCATAGATTTGGGGTCTGTAATACCTACCCCACTTCATATGTCGAAGGTTAGTCCAGTTAATAATTAAGTTATTTATATTGATTGTCACTCATATCTTAAACTAAGAAACATCGGATTTCAATTAAAACTAGGGGCAAAGAGATCTTATACGCACGGATTTACAAATATAAGCGTGGTAAAACATACATTTTCAATCTTTTGAACCTTGTGCGTGCTGTGTGTTGGCCTACTCATACTGACAACCCTAATAGCCTAGAAGTGAATAATCAAGACCAGGAAGAAATACGAGGGTATTTAGTTTGCAAAACCTGCGCCACGGGAGGGTGTTACATTTTCTCGCCAGATTACCTATGACCACGAGGGTAACGTCAAGCAATACTTAACGTAAGTTCACGCGATTATCTCCCATTTGTCGTTAAAATATAAATATGTCCCTTCAAATAATTTACTTCAATCTCGATATTAACATATTTACTATGCTTACTTGCCAATGATTTACTGTATAAAAACATATCGAGTTTATATATTAGTATACGCGATTCCTAAATATAATATTAATGAGAATAGTTCCCAATTGAAGATCAATTGTGACATACAATGAAGTTATTCACACAAAAACAAACATAGACCTGCACTACCTGCAGCAGTACGTAAGTGTCTGAATTTTACGTCATCAAATGTGACCTTAATCAAGCTAATGCATTATGAAATGTTAAGAGCGCGACTTGAAAGAGTTACACTTTTCTAAACAGCACAGGGTGGACTGCGCGCTACTTTGCCCTCATTTTGCTTTGATGATGCCTGTCTTCCCTACAGGTTTAGGTTTATATAATATACAGCTTCGGGCTTTTTTAAGCATCCAAAGAATAATGATTTATTGTTTAAAAATATAGAGACCAAAAAAAAGCTTATTTTACATAAATAGTACTAGGTTACAATGATGTACTAATGCGATTCAGTTTAGGTTCAGAGAAAGGGACAGAGATAAACGACTCGTATAGCCTTGTCCCTGTTTTTCCACCCAAACTGAATCGCATTAGTACGTCATGATAAAAAGTGACCGAATGGTTAACTCGTTGAAGACCGTCCATCGAGTAACAACTTTGTTTTCTGTTTCCCTGGTACCTATCTCACTTCTTTATTGATAAAAACATAAAAGAAAGTAAGTAAGTAAAATATCACAAAAATTATTATTAAAATACATAAGTCTGTATCTAAAGTCTGTAAGATATGAGTATTTTACGTTTCGTTACGGTACACAATAATCTTTAACCCTTCTGGCCAGGGATGTCACTATTTAAATCTTTGTTAACTTTTTTTTTACGTGACGAAGGTAGACAACTGAGCTCTCAGCCCACCTGATGGAAAGCAGGAACTGAGGCCCATGGACATAGTGACCAAAAAATCGTCTATGCGCTGCCTACCCTGAGGGCTTAGATGGGTTGCCTCTATCTATGCCAGTAATTACGCCGGCTATCTTACCCCTAAACCGAAACACAGCAGTGCAAACACTGGTATTTAGCGGCAGGTTAACGGGTAAAACGGTGGTAGCTATCCGGGCGGACCTTGCACGAGTTCCTACCATCAGCACCTTTTTGAAGGTGCTTTAAAATATAAGCTAGGAGAAAACTTATTTCCCGTTGCCAATTCTCCCTTTAAATTTTCATCATTGGTTCACCAAATGCAAAAAAAAATCTTTTATTTATACATTCACTTCGAAAACCACCTCCACTATTACAAGCACGGCTTGACACAAAAACCCGTTTCGAATCATAAAATTGTAAATCACCTTATTGATTACAAATATTTAATATTTATTAATACGCGTTAAATGATAAAGTTATCAATCATAGTCGAATAAATACTAATATTTTAATCAAATATACACATGCATTTTTTTTATATCCCATACAGGGATATTTCAGTAAATTTTTTACCATACCTTTCGTAAAGTACCTTTTGTAAAGGCAATTTAAGGAGCATAAATTTACTTTTTTAGCAAAATAATGAAGGGCTCTTTGGCTTATTTCGGACATCTGTAGTGCTTCTTGACCGACATTCATGATACGCTATTTTCCATACAAAGCAATTTCAACCTTGTTTTAATGGGAGCAACAAACAGTGAAAATTAATTTATTATTCCTTATTTTTGAATGTCGCTGAGTGGATATTAAACAAGAAGAGGGCCTCTGAAAAGAAGCTAAGGTTCTTTAAGGGGGTTAAAACGAAGGTCCAGGAACCAATTTGTGTAATTACCAAAAAGGGCTAAGATCTTTCTTAAAACTTGGTTACTTGAAAAGCTTCTCGGTGCAAAAGACAAAGGCGATTGAGCCAGGAAATAATTATACAATCCTTTTCATAATTTAAATATTTGGATGGGTATTGAGAGCTCGCAGCGTTTGGTAGATTCAACAAAATGCTATTCACTGAAATTATCTTATGTCTACCCTAATAATTAAGATGATTTTGACCGACGTGGATTATCTACAGTACAGAGCGCACTATACATTACTGCCTGTTTTTATCATGGATAACATTATTTTATGATTCTATGTGTCCGTGCAATTTTTTCTACCTATACATTTCACAACTGGTAACTATAATTACATTAATACGAGTATTACATGACTACTACGAATTTTTTTTAAGTTTATCTTAATTATGACCGGACAGTTTTTTTTTTTGAGCAGCAATGTGTACGAACATTCGTTAATATTGATTGATATGGCAGTTATGTCATCTGCTTTTGAAAGTACCTGTCAACAAGAGTTTAACTTGAGTGTGTTTGCTCTAAATTGCGCGCCGAATTATTTCGTACGGATAATTTTGTTGCACTAATTTTAAGTAAAAAGCTATCTAAACATACCTATTGGGCGGATTTTTATTTTGTTATAGTTTTAAAAAAAAAATCAAATTTGAACTTTTTTACATTTTTTCTACTCAGAATCACGAGCTCTTTCGATCCTGATAGAAATAAAAAACTGTCCCAAATAAAAAATTCCATTGAGTTACTATTTTTCATACACTTTCTTCGACCGTAACTCAATGAAAGACAAAGAAATGTATGGAATTCTCGAGACACTTTTCTCTGCTAATGAATCGAAACAACTCGTAATTCCGGGTAGAAAAAATATGAAAAAATCCAAATTTGCAAAATTTTTAAAATCTACAACAAAATGAAAATCCGCCCTATTATGTCGTAAACTAACCCACGTTTAGAGCTTCTCCCATATAAGATTTACACCCTATATACGTATTGATAAGACCGAAAGGGGCAAACTATACTTTATAGGCTTACTAAGTTAGGAGACATTTATAAACAAAGAAAGAGGTAACATTATAAGGCAGTGATTTCACTCACGACTCTGCTTTAAAATTTCATTCAGCCCCATTTGACCCAATTCAAAGCCCGTTTGGAATGAATAAATATTTTATTGTTTCTGAAGAGCAAATCCTTGCTAAAGAAACAATAATAATTGTTTATAATGTAAGGATAAACAAGTTTGAAAGTAAATATCTTATTTATGAGAGTTGATTTAATTAAAATTATTGTTAAAAATAATAAGTCAGCCTCCGTAGCCTAATTGGTAGTGACCCTGCCTACGAAGCTGGAGGTTCCGGGTTCGAATCCCGGCGAGGGCATTCTTTGTGTATTTATTTATCACAAATGTTTGTTCCTTGGTCATGGCTGTCTATGTATTTAAGTATCTATATGTATCTATCTATTATATATATCGTCGCCTGGTACCCACATCACAAGCCTTAATTGAGCTTACCGTGGGACTAGGTCGATTTGTGTAAGATGTCCCGAGATATTTATTTATTTATTTATTATTATTAAGTACTTACGCTCCAAGGGTTCAGTTTCTTTAGTACATTTAATGTCGAATATAAAATATCTTATACAAAAATGTATAATGTGTAACATAAATGTGTAAAGGATGTATTTGACATAGCAACATAGACTCATTTACATTGTGTAATGGACAATAATACACGAATCAACCTACGACTACTATAAACTCAAATAATGTATTTATTTATTTAATCTTTATCGATACGTAAATCAGGCCATCGCGCTCGCTCCAATATATCAGTGCGAGCGTGATAGAATGCATTACGTATCGAGTAAAATCTAAAGTATCCTTTACTTTCCAACTCATGGTACGGCTACAGATCCTAAGCAAATATATGGCGAATTTTCGTGAGAGGTTGCAAAACTTTTAATTTTTTATTTCTGTATACGAAAAACCCTGTATTTGAATAATATTTACAGGATGTTACACAAGTTATCTGATTAAGTAGGCTATACTGAACAAGTTTGACTATGGGGGCAATTACGAAACCTAAAAAAAAAAATTCAAAAATTTTGACCGATCGATAACGACATTTAGTATGAAACAGCCAAAATTTTTTTGAGATTTCTGGGTTAGCTTCATAGTGAAAGTTGTTCAGTATAACCTACCAAATCACCCCGTTCAAGGTTTTCAGTGATTCATGTAACACCCTGTATATTACTAAATAATGTAGGTTAATATAATATCGACAAACATCACTGAATAGGCAAATTTCATTTTGCAATCAATTTGTCCCACAACTTCATTATGAAATTAATTACATTATCGAATGGCTTAGCAAAATTTGCATGTGTCGTTTAGCAATTGGTATTTTAGCGAGTATTATCAACATAATTTGTTAAAATTATTAGTTTGTCCTAGATTTAATCTAGGTATGTACTCTAATATTATATATCGACGCTGGAAAGGAGAAATTGGATAAGCGACACAGTGCGTACTTTACAGGAGAAGCAAAAAACCGCCGAGATTTTCGAAAAAAAATCATTTAAATTAATCAGCAGGCCAAATCAAATAATTGAAGCATTATTTATGGACATAAATACGTTTTCTATGTGATGTTTTAATTATTTAACGTATTCAAGTGTTATTTAATGATTTACTGTCGCTTAAGCAAAATGGTCGGAAAAATTGATTCAGGTAAAATTATCTAACCAACACGTTGTGTAAGAAATAAGGAAGGTAAATTGGTCCACCCGAGACTTACATAACGAATGTATCCCGTTAAAATTATCTAACTGCCGAAGTGGCTTATTTTATATTCGGGTAAAAATATATAAATTGATAAAATAGCATAAATATATCATTAAGAAATATCCACATACTTAAAATGAGAAACTATTTTAGACTTCATAGTTAGTCATGTTAATTACATGAGTAACATTCCGTGACTAGTAAACGAATTTACTTACACGTGAAAAACGAAAAACTGTTTTAGGAATTTTTATAACATTATTCCAAAAAGTAGGTAAATAGTAAAAAGGGATATGTGAAGGGGATGGTTCATAAATAAAAGTAGGTAAAAATGGATAAACGCCAATAAGTAGTTCAGATATCATAGTCAAGTAATATTGTCTAACCGTCTTCAATTTTAAATTAAGATGAAGGTAAAATTGTCCAAACGACATGAGAACATATCATACAGTCAGTGACAAGTGAAGTTAAGTTGTTACACAGCAAAAATATCCAAGTAAAATTTAACTTGTCATGACGAATAGGTAAAATTATCCAAGATTAATTATGTTGAATTATATTTTATCTAATCTCCAAATTTCTAAAAGTTGTCGTAAACCAAGTCGTTTAGTAATAAAAAATGGTCGAAAGTTCTCTAAATCACTAATGGGATAAGCGACACAAATGTTGTCAGATGGATACGAAACCTAGCTCATTCGACGCAGAAAAATTCGCCGATTCTAACGGTGTATATAACTCAATATCTTCAAAAGTGTCGCTTATCCAATTTCTCCTTTCCAGCGTCGATATCATCTATCATCTATATTTAATACGTCGTGATTTAAAATTTTGTGTTCCGTTTTTGTAAGTAGTAGGACCAATTACATTCTGTAAAAATAGCTTAACCTAAATTTTCAGTAACTATTTCGTGTAACTAATCATTCACTTATCTGTGAGACAAAAAAGTAACACCATTATTTATCTCACTCTATTAGGTACTAAGAGTGTACTAACATTATTTATCTGAGATGAGACTATTTCGTGACTTTATTTATTTTGTTAGTATAGTATATGTCTTTGTTTAGTTAAGTGAAAGTCCACGAATAACTTATTATTATATATTCTATTCTATAACACTGTAGTAGGTACTTATTATTTTAATTATACAGGGTATAATTTTAAAAAAATCCTCTTAACTATAGTTAGCATACAATCTAAGTACTATTTAAGCGCAGTTGGATAACTTTTATCTAGAATTACAAGAATATCATACAAAATAATTCGGTCCACATTGCAGCCACAACTTTGGCGCCAATGTTCATAGCTATAAGTATTGCTACTCAGACATTTTTCAAAAATTGATTTGCAGGTTTACAATAATGTTTTTTTTGTATTAATATGTAGAATATTGTGTAAGATGCCCCAAGATATTCAAATCACACACAAACACAAATCGACCTAGTCTCATAGTAAGCTCAAATGGGGCGATGTGATGTGAGTACCAAGCAACGATGTATACAGGGTGTTTGGGATAACGATGTAGGAATTTCTGGAGGTGATAAAGGAGACTAATTGGAAGAGTTTGAACCCTATTTACCTTAGTCCAATATGTGACAGTTTTTTTTTATTAAAAAAAATTGAACTCACACCTTGCCTACTAACCACAAGAAACTTATTTTGTTTGGTGACGGCGTTCAACGACGACGTTACCGATGGATGATCGACGATAACTTTTAAACTAATTGCTATTCTGTTGTACTTTTTTTTGTAATCAAAACCTAGAAAATCAAGCATATTTTTACACGAATAGGAAGACTCATATCCCGCCTATTTTTTGTCACAGGCCGATAAAGTTTAATTTACTGTTACAAATCAGTAATGATGAACTAGAAAAATTATTTAAAAAAATGTTGTGTGTGGCAAAGGGGAGTTCAATTTTTTTTTATTTATTACTCAACTAATTGGTATGTTAATTAAAAAAAATCAATGCTATTTATTGCATACTTTGTTTTAAATTTAACTTATTAAGTAAATTTTTGATATAAAACTAAACATTTTGAAAAACGTGATTTAAAAAAAAAGCTGTTACATATTGGACTAAGGTAAATAGGGTTCAAACTCTTCCAATTAGTCTCTTTTACCACCTCCAGAAATTCCTACATCGTTATCCCAAACACCCTGTATAATGGATCGATAAAAAAAAACAAGTATTTGTGTACACAAAATAATCCCATCGCCGTTCTCGAACCCAGAACCTCCAGCTTGCAGCTTCGTAGGCAGGTCACTACTAACTAGGCTACGGAGCTTGACATGACATAAATTCCATGCTAGGTTAATTTATCACCCGTATTACATTTGCACATCGTCATTGTAATCATCAGCCTATCTTAGTCCTCTCCTAGTAATTATGCGTACAGACGCATTATGAGGTAAATAAATGCCCACAATCGCCACGCTGGGCAAGCGGATTGGCGATATCAGTAATGTGTCCACTATGATGCCGCTGCTGCCCATCATCAATCTCGTATCAAAGAATAGTCAGCGACACGTCAATCCCTTGGTCGACGCTTACGACACCCGCGGGAAGAGTTGGGGTGGTGACAAGTGTATTCTTTCTGCCGCCACTATACGAATATACCAATCTAAGGATATTTGACCGCTTTTGATTTTATCCGCTTTTGATTTTATCCGCTTTAGGTGAATAATTATAATGTATTTGCCGCTTTATTTCTTACTTGTATTTTGTTATTTTATGTAATTTGTATTGACGAGCACAATGTGGATTCTTATGGATTGACTACAATGTAATTTATATAGTAATCAAATGTTGTGCAAATAAATAAATCTTTGTACACTGTATGATAACACTCATATTCAACAACACCAAGGGACAAATTTAACTCGAGAAGACAGAAAGTAAGACGTTATGGCTGCAACCACCAAATTGGTTTCGCAGACTACCTCTTATTATGCAAAGTGGAACTCTGGCGGACTTTATAAAAGTTAAAACGAGACCTTTTTATGTAAAACAAAAATATGCAGATTTTATTGTTGTTAATGCATGTCTCAATTTGTGAATTCCTTTTCTTGTTTGTTTTTTCTATTAGTAATTATATAGAGTAGTGTTTACAATTTTAACA
This sequence comes from Thaumatotibia leucotreta, assembly GCA_025490895.1. Lineage (NCBI taxonomy): Eukaryota > Metazoa > Arthropoda > Insecta > Lepidoptera > Tortricidae > Thaumatotibia > Thaumatotibia leucotreta. Next base: position 4,688 of record JALPQI010001084.1, on the reverse strand, counting down.
AAAAATAACCAGTGAATTCCCAAAATAATATGATGCCGGCGATGCACTGGTAGGCATCCGCGTCACCATGCCCTCAACGACATAGTCCACAGGGCGCTTAGGTCAGCCGGCGTCCCCTCCGTGCTCGAACCTCCGGGCCTCAGTCGCACTGATGGTAAGCGACCTGATGGCTTGACGTTGCTGCCGTGGGAGAGAGGCCGGTGCCTGGTATGGGACGCTACGTGTGTTAGCACTTTCGCAGCGTCTCATATCAGTCGCACATCGCGCGCGGCTGGAGCGGCAGCCGAGGCTCAGGCTGCGGTGAAGCGGCAAAAGTACGCTCCCTTAGGGTCAGGGTACCTCTTTGTGCCTTTTGCCGTCGAAACAGCAGGGTGCTGGGGAAAGGACGCGAAACTTCTAGTGCGTCGACTCAGACAAAGGGGAGAAGACCACCGCTCCGAATCGTTTCTGGTGCAGAGGTTGGCCATAGCTATCCAACGCGGCAATTCCGTGAGTGTTATGGGCACCATTGCACCGGAAGCGCTAAGGAGCGGATATTGACAGGTATTTTTGCCATATTTTTTTTTTCTATGCACCTATATAATTTTTTTAAGTTAATTAAGTTTACTTTTAAGATCTAGTTTTTTACTTTAATATTGTATTTAAGTTAATTTATAATGTAATTTTTAACAGTAATAAATTGGATTCATATGAAGATGTGTTACCGTAGGGTACCTACTTCTCAGAGTTGGGCAAAAAGTAATATGATTACTCCTTCCGATTACTTTTGTATGTGTACTTTGTAATATATATTACAAAGTAATATATACACATACAAATGTAATTTTCAGAAGTAATCATATTACTTTTTACCCAACTATGCTACTTGTAAACAAATATTTAAAAGTAACAATAAGCGACGATTAAATGGCGATGGCGAAATGGTTTTTAGTATTTAAGTAGGGTCCCGTAACCTGAGAAAGAAACAGAACCGTTTTATGGTTCTTCCTGTCCAGCTGTCAGAGGGCTGTAATTCAAGAATTGAATTAGGTATACATTAGAAAACCCATTTTCCGTAAAATAACACGACCATGATAATTCAATAAGGGGGTTCGCACATTATAACAACTCCACGCCAACGCAGCAGCAACTCTACTCACACTCTCGACGAACTGGTAGATCCACCGAATGGTCACTAATGTACAACGCGGCGTGAACGAGTGGGCAATGAAAATGGTTGCTTGATACACGTCAGTCGCAAACGGATGGTTGCCGCGTGGACAACGTGTGGTCAATGTGTGACCGACGAGTCGGGGTTGACCTTTAGTGTACGACGCGTAGACCACTCATCGTACACTGCTTTGATATATTTTTTTGAAATTAGTTCTAGTACGGATGACGTAGGTGACTAGGATTAGGACGTAGTATTTAAATTTCAATAATTGGCATAGAGGTGAGTCGCCGTGGAGTCGTTATAATGTGTGAAGACATTTATGCAACTGGTTGGATTCATAAGTCCAACTTCCAACTAAACATGCATCAGTCTCAATCTTTTTTTTGGACTTGTCCAGTTATGTTACAATTAATGAGGAGATTTCTGCTAAGAACTTCATCATAGTTTTAGACCATAGTTGACCATAGACTCCGTACTCTCCGTAGCTTGGTTGGTATTAACCCTACCTACAAGGCACGAAGGTATATTCAATTTATTGTTTTTCGTCCGAAGCTCTACGCAATATATTTCCCACGTCTTCACAGTTAGTTTGTCGTATCTATCCTCATCTAACACCGGTGTTCTTACTATGCGCTGGCAACGTGAGTTAACTGTACCGACCACGTAACTTACTATCCATCCCACTTCCTCGCATCAATACGTGAGTATGAGAGAAAAGGAAGAGAAAATAAACCACGAAAACGCTAACGTTTCTTGACGTGGCCAATTTATGGTAAGGTCATTGGTATCCTTTTGGGTCAACAAAAGCTGAGGTAATCCGCGACTTTGGTCCCTGAGGAGAAAACAGAAAATCTTTCTTCGGAAAATCTTTCCGAAGAAAAGGAAAAATGTAGCGATGTTGTGTGAAATAATTTAACAGGGGTTACAAAATAACCAGGTTTCATGTTTTAAAGAACCTTTGAAAATCAATATATGGATAATCTACGGATACTGTGGGTTCTGATAAGTCACCTCCACGTACCCCACGTGGCTAGGCCAAAGACCAGTTAACCTACTGCGAACTTAAAAAAATCTGATATTGTGGAACATTCTGACTATCAATCCAACGAAAGCGTCATCGGTGTAACACTTAACAGACGCTCAAAATATTTGAGGGTCGCGGTAGACCCTCAAAGTTGTCGAAGCGGTCAATCTCTGATGTCTGAGTGTGACCAAAAGACTTTGATGTGACACTATGATATTAAATTTTGAAATGACATCCTTTTATCTATTACAGTTCAATTTACACCTCGAAAAAATATTTCATATCGTATATAAAACAAGATTGATTCTTATCATTTCTTTACCTATATTTTTCATCGTATACAAGGTGTAAGTTTAATACGGGCGAAGCTCTTAACTGGTGTTAGTTTACGACATAATAAGTACATTCAAATAACTTTTACTTAAAATTGGAGTAACAAAATGTTCCATACTAAATAATTCGGCGCGCAATGTAGAGCAACATACGCGAGTTAAGCACTTGTTGACAGCTAATTTCAAAAGCAGATGACATAACTGCCATATCAACAATAACAAATGTTCGTACCTACATTGCTGCTCCGATAATCTTAAAAAAAATCTGTTCAGTCATAATTAACATAACAGTAACTTTAAAAAACCTTGTAATCCATGATTACACTAATGAATCCCATGCCTGGTTAAATTGATCGCCCGTATTAGATTTACACACTGTATACGTAAAACTACAAGCAAAAATATGTAATAATTGTTGAGGCTACGCGTCAAAAAATATTTAACTGAATTGTTTTGGATTCAATGACACAAGATTACTCGCGATTTTAAACCATAACAATTTAATTATTGAAAGATAGTTATCCTATTTGCACCGTGATATCATCGGACTGAAAATACGAGCCCCGATATGGAGTAATATTGATAATTTATTATTATATAAGTTCGTGCAGCTAATGTGCATTTCACAAGAAATGTTAATTATTTAGTTTTAAACCTACATATTTCAATGTCTAATTACACTAGTAAAATAATAGCAAAACATTGATCCTCTTATTTATAAAATACATGAAATTACTACTAGCAATGCCAATTTTGGTACTAATGAACAGGCATTTGCGCAAAATGCTTTTAACACATGTCAACATTAGGTACATTAGGTCACGCAATGTTATAATTTGGAAATGAAAATATTATTCAAATTGAAACAATTAACTATGCATACTACATGAAGTAGATATAGTACAAATACGTACAATAGGCAATTCTACAATAAATACGTTTTGTGAGGAAACGGCAGTTTCCTTAATTAGTTTTTTCATGACTTGCTTGCGAAGGTAATTGGCTTCGGGCGGGGAAACTTGTGTCGACATGTTATATTTGCAAGTGCTTTTAAGTATGTTCACGTTTCTGTTATGTTTTAGCCTACAAAGTAGGCATGAAATAGAAAAAGCAATCACAGAGTTATTTCAAGTACACTATATTTGCAGTACGGAATGCAAATGTTACATGAGAATAAACGCTCGATAATATTTATATTCTCGTACTAAACTTTTACCAATTGCACTCCAATCTCCCGCAACCTACAATGTCTACAAAGAAGTAAACTGACTGACCAAATCGATAAAAAATTATGATACTGATAAATAAATCAATTCAGCAACCTTCGTCAATATCACTGTTGGTCCGTAGGTATATTCTATGTCAATATATCCTTTCTGAATTTCAACGATATAGTCCTAGTAGGCATTTGACAGTGAGTCTCGGTTGCCAACCAATGCTTTTAACAGTACATTTCTTACTTAAAAACCTTACTATTCTAAAAAAAAAACATTTGAAACAAACTCTTTGTTTCAGACAAAATGTCGGTCCCGACAAACGACAGTACCGAAGCCATCACAAACTCTGGATACGGCAGCAGCGATGAAACTGCCAGCTTGCTAGTCTCCGGCCCCTCCGTCACAGTCATCGTCCCCTCCGAGAACAGAACTGCCAAACCCGTGCTCCAGCGCCAAGACTGCACCACACATCTACGGCCACAGCTCTCCGGTGGTCCCGGCAGCGAGGAGTCAGGAACATCCATAAGAATGGAAGAAGGAGCCGCGAGAAGCGTGCCAGACATTGAACTCCAATGTAGGGACCAAGGGCCAGACCGCCCGCAGACACTAGTGTCCCCCATTGCGACTTGCTCGCACAGAGGGTCAGTGACCGCTTGCCAGCTAGTACCACACACGTACGCTAGATGTCGCGTTTGCGAGCGGAGGCAATCTACCGCCCCAATGTCAGCTCTGCAACTAGCGCGATCTGTGTCGCGGGAAAGCGTTCGCTCGGGGCTACACTACCCTTGCGGTTGCAGCTCTCTACACGCTGTCAGCACTTGTCCTGTCATACATCCACCAGCCTTATTGATACCGGCGACAAGTACTAGAATCATCCGGCAGAGCTCACAACCTGAGTCTAGCGCATGCGCGGCGCACTGTCCACACCACGCCCACCACCACCCCAGCGCCTCTCTGCGACA
>JALPQI010001083.1:0-150411 GCA_025490895.1 Thaumatotibia leucotreta | reverse complement strand
TAAGAGATAGCAAATATTTGTTTCAAATTGTAATTGACAACTTGTCACATACACACAAGTGATCGTTTTATTTAAATACGATGGCGAATGTACCGACAAAAAGGAAAGTGTAAGTATAATATTTTAAACCAGTTTATCAAATCATTTAGCGTTAATGTTCAACATCCATAACTTTTATTTATATTTGACGATACATTTATATAGGACTTCGGAGTTTCATAAACTTGATTTCAAATAAAATGGCTTTCTAGCACCGCCGCATTTTCAACGAAATACATATTATAAAGCTGAAAATCTCGTTTTTTTTAATAAATATAGTGACCTGAACAAAGTGTACCTACGATTTTGTTCATGGGGCCCCAGCGCACGGATATTTTTTGCCGAAATCTGGAAACTCCTGGTTACAACGAGGCAGGAAATGCCGCCAGCATCCTTAATTTATTAATAAGATTTAAGTAATGGATTCAAAATGTAAATAAGTCTTTTATATTATTTATAAAATGGTAATTATATTATTTCAGCGTGCGTAGCACACAATTACAGATTAAGACTATGGTAGACTATATGTCCGCCAACCCGCTTTTTGCCGTTGGGCAGTTTAAAACGCCCAACGGTAAAGAGCAGTATGATAGAGAGTGGAGCAAACTACAAGGGCTCCTAGCGGAAATTGGTCCATTCAAGAATGTGGATCAATGGAAGCATGTAAGTGTAAACATATAGTTTTTCTGTCACTTTTTATCACTAAGATATACGGAGAATAAGTAATGTTACATAACTTGTACTTTTTATAGACTTGGCGAGATCTACAAAAAAAGGCTCGCGATGAGGCGGCGGGCTTCAGAAAAAGAAGACTGAAAACCGGGAACATCGGGGAAATGGGTGATTTGTCAGAGCAGACTAAAAACATATTGCAAACTATCGGTCGGGAGTGCGCTGTGGGGCTCACGGTGGAGGGAGAAACCGGCATAGGGAAGATTTACGTAAGTGTCTTTCTAAATTTTTATATAATTTTTGGCTACATACTGAAGTTATTTCAATTGATTCCTAATCAATTTTGACGATACTCAATTATCCTTATTTTAAATTGCCATTTACAGAACCCCGAGGCCATAGATTCGCATGAATGTACTCCATCACCGGGTCCCAGCAGATACAATCTGGCGGCCGCCGTACTGGAGCCGCCGCCGTCTCCGGAGTTCGGCGCTGACTCCGCGCAGCACGCCGCCGCTGCCTCCCGACCGCGCGCGCAGGCTCGCCGCCGTCCGGCTCGCGCTCTGCAAGCCGCTAAAAAGCCCAACTCGGACTACCTAGTTGGGCAAAAACAGCAAACGCTGCACTTACAGGTATGTAACCTATTCTAACTGCGTGTAACTTTATTATTCGTTTGACTATGTTGGAAATAAAAAAAGACCTTTAAAATAAGTATAAAATTGTATCAATATTTTAGTGAGTTCCTCTTATCCAAAATGCCAAGAGAATTGTAATAGTTTTGCTATATATATATATATCGAATTTAGATATAAACTTGTAAATTTAGTTATAAATACCTACTTCGTTTGATTATAAGTAAATTGTGTGAAAACCATTTTCTTCATTACCTATATGCATTTTGTTTCAGGAGCTGGTTGCAGAGCAGCGAATTCAAAATTTTTTGTTACAGAGGCAAATAAAAAGGAATAGGCCTACAATATTTCAAAATTTACGTTTTTGATACATTTTGGTAACTTATAGGCCTATTTCTTTTTATTAAGAACCTCATACAGGGTGTTTTTTTTTCGACCGTTCAAATTCTACGTAGTGAATGTGTAGGTCATACTGACCAACTTTTACTATGGGGACAAAGTCGAAATCGCGAAAAAAAATCAGCTGTTTCATACATTTCGGCCGGCGTAATGCCGCCAATTTGTATGAAACAGCTGATTTTTTTTTCGCGATTTCGACTTTGTCCCCATAGTAAAAGTTGGTGAGTATGACCTACACATTCACTACGTAGAATTTGAACGGTCGAAAAAAAAACACCCTGCATTTAATATGTTTTTAACCGACTTCAAAAAAGGAGGTATTTTTTTGTTGTTGTATGTATGTTACCCGATATCTCCGAGAATAGTGAACCGATTTTTAAATTTCTTTTTGTGATCGAACGTGTATTACCCCGAGATGGTCCCGTTGGCACCAAGTTGCGGTCTGATGATGAGATCTTGGAGAAATCGAGGGATCTCTTCAATTGTTATAGGTACATGTATGGCGCTTTTGGTAATTTTCATTCATTTACAAGAATTTGCATTCAGAAAGTAGGATTTGAGGAAACCAATCATGGAAACAAATCGGAAATCTTGGAGAAACCGGTTGAAGTCGGTTTTTTAAATTTTTAATTTGGTGATTATTAATAAACCATTCTACTTCTTCCTTCTTTTTTATTTTAGTCCATTACTTTATTGTAAGTAAATAGGTATTTGCCGCGAAGCATCCGTTACCCAGCAGAAAATTATGACTAAGTGCAGAAGTCACTGGTTAGCCAATAAGTTTTTCAGAATCTATGCATGAAACATCATTAGATGTATAATCGCTTTTTGATGAAAGAGAAAATGGCCAGGAAATCACATTAAAAACAAATCGAAACTTAGAGGCTAGGTTGCTATGAGGAATCCTTCATTAAGCTGTACTAATAAGCGAAGAATATGCTGCTTTGATTAGGTCTATTACTGTTTGCAATCGAGATCCAACTAGTGAGGCGGATCTTTCGCACCTAATAGGATAAAAATAATAATTGTGACGTAATATGTTGCATTCGACTGTACGAGATCATAATTTTGTTATAGGGATAAGACATCTTTTGTAAAATAGCTACAAGAAAACGAAAGTCTTTCACTACGCAAAGTGTTCTATAATTAGACGCTCGCGGCGTTCAATCCCCAAACGGAGTACAGCCGCCGCATCGTCCACGTCTTGTACGTCGTTTTCTACTTGCTCTTGCGGCTCCATTTCTTGCCTTAGTTCCACACTGCAACAAATTCAAAATAATCAATACATTCAAAATTTTAAGTATAAACACTACATATAATTATAATTATGTAAGTATTTACCCATAGTATTTCATAATGTTATAAATGGTGCAGCAAGCGTATATGATGCTACACGCCTTTTCCGGAGCGTAGTGGAGGCGGCGGTCTAAGCCCAAGCAACGCAAGGAGCCCTTGAGGTACCCGTTAGTACGCTCCACTACGTTCCGGGCTTGACAATGCCAGCGCGTGTAGCGGTCCTGCGGCGAGTTTGGGGCCGCATGCAGCAGCGGCGTCATGAGCCACGGCTCCAGCGGATAGCCGGAATCTCCTGTAATTAAACACATCAACGAATATTGCAATGAATCTCTACTAGACTAACAAGTGAATATATAGGCAAAGAAGATTTAAATCATACGTACCTAAAAGGAAAAACCGTCCTATACGCTGCTCATGAAGTCGGCGCAACTCACGCTTTACGACCGACTGCCGATATATATATGCATCGTGCACCCTCCCAGGAAATTGGGCATTTACTTGTAGGATGCGACAATCCGAGTCTGCCACCTGATGTAAGAACATTTTGTAAAGTTATTTTCAGAAGATAGTGAAGTTTGTACAGCCAATTCCATACATATAGGTACATTTTCGAAACATATTACTGGCGAAGAAGAAGCCCTGTGGTTGAGCGATAAAGTGCACGACAGCTACGCAGCGATCGTGGGTTCAATGCTGGGCTGGTACCAAAGACCTTTTCCAAAAACGTACATACGTTTTTTGAAAAGGTCATTGGTACCTACGAAATATCATTTGATCAAGTCAAGTTAGTACATGTGCTTTACGGTGAAGAAAAACATCGTGCGGGAACCTGCATACATTACGTTACGTGAAGAAATTAAAGGGTGTAGGTATGTGAAGTTCCCTACATGTACCTATAGGGCCAGCGTTGATACCACGCAAAACAGACACGTTTGATGTCGAGTTGCGAATATGGTCAGAATACAATTCAATACAAAGAAATACAGGTGATTTATGTATCTAATTCTTACCATTATAGTCCCTTTATGTATGTTATGTGCTACATATGTAAATAACTCACAAGCTGTACATTGAGGGTGTTGATGCCTTTGCGGTTAATATACTGCACGCCATGTGGACGTGGCGGTGGAAATATGGCCACATGCGTGCAGTCTACTGCCCCCAGTACATCAGGGACCCCGAACCTGTCTCGAAATCCAGAGGCAACAGTTTGTCTCCCGGCCTCAGTGCCCGGAAAAACAATCCACCGAGATTTCAATCTGCAAATTAAGATAGTAAAAGTATGGTAATTTTTTGTTTATTTTTGTGTATAATATTACATTATTTATTTCTTAAATTAGGGAAAATAATGAATATTTCTGAAGCAAGAAGATACACTACCTATTTTAATATTTTATTGAAGGCCAGATTACACACCTATCCAGTAGGATCTCTGTCGCTAGATAGGTACTTACCGGCGATTGATCGCATCCACGACCCTACCCAGATATTTGCTCATGGTTGTCTGTGCTATGCAGAGGTTTTGGTCTTGGCCCACCCCTCTTTGGTAGCTTCCGGTAGCCATGGACATGACCGTAGATAGAACCTGCACACGTTTTTACTTGTTATGGTTAATTATTAGAATAAGATTTAACTGAAATATAGAAACTGAAAGAATTTACATATTAAATATAAACTCCCTATAAGTATGCACATATATTTTTATCTAAGTAACTTTGTAATTTATTTATAATTTACTTGGACGTGGACGGGGATGCCATGGGGCGCCGTATCTCCTAAAGTCCCTTCGAGCTGCCGAATCAAGTATTGGCCCATGTGCTTATTGATCCTGTATAAGGACTGAAATTCAGGATCCGGCAGCTCAAAGGGGTTGTTGCGGTCACGAAGTCTCCTCCTTTGTAATTTGCGCTGCCGAATTTCCTCGTTGAGGATAAGAAAATAGGCCATTCTAAAAATTCAAACATAAGAGTTAACACATGAAATGACAAAAAGTTATTACAGTTGGATTTACAGAAAAATGCTTGAATGGTATAAATAAGAAAACATTGAAGACTTACTTGCTTGCAGTACAAAATTCGGCTAGTCTTCAAATAAATGTTTTTCTCGCCACCTTCACACCTCGAAGACAATTTCTCGCATTTTGACGTTAAGACGCCATGTATTTTATCTCTCAACATTCACTTGTGCTACGAATTTGGAGGGTATCTCGAGTGGAACTATCAAGCGATATAATTATGTCGCTTTGATAGAAGATCGCGAGTCAGCGTTATCTCGCGCACGTGTTGTGCTACCGATTCGTGACATAAGTCGAGAAAACTCTATGTCGCGGTTTATGTCGTCCCGCGCCCATGATGTGCTTGCCGTGTTGGTCGCGGAAATTAGGGAAACAAAGTACGAATTAATTTATCCCTTGGAAGTTTGCGGTTTGCGATTGGTTTTACAATTATTGTGCTGCTTAAAATCCTAATTTGCTTTTCCTTACTAAGAACAAATTGTAAAGACAATCTATGAATTTAATTTCATAACTGTGTAATTGACTTCTGATAGATTTATTTTATATTTTTAAGTTTTTCTATGGGTTAAGTACTTTTATACATAAAAAAAGATGTTTAGTAGGTATATAAACAAACCTTGGCTATTCAGGGACTAATGTTTTTCGTATCATATAAAATTTTCAGTCGTTTTATTGCTCAGTATTAAGTTCCCGACGGCAGTAAGAATACATTTATCACCACCCCAACTCTTTCAGTGGGTGTCGTAAGAGTCAACTAAGGGATTGAAAGTGTCACTGACCAAGTAACCATTTGTTGCTCGATGGCGAGCAGCAGCGTCTACGTCTACATTATGGACATAGACACACGACTGCGATCGCCAACCCGCTTGCCCAGTGTGGAGATTATGGGCATTTACTTTAAATTCTTATGAGCCGAGTTATCACGAATGCTTTTTCATTACCTTTACGGTCTTTATTATTACAACTCCACGTCAACGCGGCAGCAACTATTCTCACACTTTCGATGTGTAGTAAACTGGTTGATCCACCGAATGGTCACAAATGGACAACGCGGCGAAAATGGAAAATGCGCCACGTGTCGGGGTTGGCCTTTAGTGTACTACGCGTAGATCACTCGTCGTACACTACTTTGATATATTTTTGTGAAATTAAACCTAAAACGCATGATAGGGCTTAAATTTCAATATTTGGCATAAAGTGGTTGTCGTCGCCGTTGAGTTGCTGAGTTATTATAATGTGCGAAACCTTTATACTATCACCTATCAACAACATCACACCAATTAGGTAGGCACGCTGAGCTCAAACTCAAAAACCCTTAACTCAAATCTTTTTATATTGTAGTAGGTGTTTTTAGTAATGGATAGAAAAACAATCTGTACTATTATTGAAATGAAACCCATTCCAAATGAGCGACGAGCGTAAATAATTTAAGATTGGCAACATCACTCGTGCAACACAATTTCAAAACTACGTTCAACTGTCAAGTGTGTACCCTAAAATATATTTCAAAGCAAAATCGTCTGTCAAAGACAAACTAAGCCCGATTAAACATCTTAGCCGCGTGTAACTTGGTGATGAAATAAATCAAGAGTTACCGGGAGAAAAAATCCCTTACCATAAGTTTATAAACAAATAAATACTATGCGATTCAATCGACATCCATTTAGTATCGTAGCTCATTTGGGATTAGGCCGTGGCTACTATTGAATTAACTAAATGTATATTAAACAACTGAAACCGGCATGATGACGTCTCGTGCATATCACATCATCAGCCTATCTCAATCCACTGCTGGACGTAGGCCTCTCCTATTAAATAAGCGTATATAGACGCATTAGGAGGTAAATGCCCATAAACGCCACGCTGGGCAACGGGATTGGCGATCGCAGTAATGTGTCCACTATGATGACGCTACTGCCCATCATCAATCTTGTATCAAAGAACGGTCAGTAACTCTTCAATCCTTCAGTCGACTCTTACGACACTCGTAGGAGGAGTTGGGGTGGGGACAAATGTATTCTTACTGCCGTCACCACACGGCCAGTCAGTATGATATATAGGACAATTATCATATTATATGTATCAGGTAGCTAGATCTTACTAGCTACCTGTATCAGTAAACACGTATGAGTTTACGCAGTTGACAGAGGCGACTAACCACGAACTCCTAGTAAGGGACAGGATAAAAACGAGAGTGTGCGTTGGAGTAGAAAATTTATTTCTTTTCTCCACATCTCACTGGTTTTGGTAAAAGTTTTAATTATTTGCCGGACGCGTTTCGACGCCGGTCCATTTGAGATCAATGCCCTGAGCCAAAACGGCAGTGTCTTAACTCACCCCATTGTTAATGTGCAAGGGGTGCTTTCGTATTTTGGAGTTAATACGATAGGTTTATATCTCTAAATGTGTTTGGGTTTAAAAGTGTTTCTCTGCTCAAAAGTAAAACACTTATTCATTTCTGCTGAAACTCTCAGAAAATGTATACAGGGTGCTCGCGAGCATTCCAAATGATTTTAACTATGCATTCTAGACATTAAAATAAACAAAAATTATTACGAGACCTAATGTCAAATGACACCAAAAAAAATTTTTTTTCTCCTTTTTTTTAGACTTTTTGAATACCTACTTTTAACATTTCCAGTTTTATCATTACAACAATTTGTTAAAATTATTTATATTAATATTTTTTTTAGGGACAGGTTATTTCATCAAGTCTATTCTTATTTTTTAATTGCCAGGCAAAAGGTGTGGTAATATTAAAACACATTGTGGCAGCATTGTAATCAAAAATAAGTTTTATGACGAGTTACGTCGAAAAAGGTTGATTATCTCTGAAACCAATCCGAATCCAGGAAATTTTGTATAACATTAAATACTCGAAATATGGTCAGGAATTCAACATCAAAATCTTTTGGAATGCTCTCAAGCACCTACAGGTAGAATGTTCGTCGAATATGTCGTAGCGTCCGGAGCGATCAAAAATATCTGAACACGCCTCTATCGTTATGGCAATAAAGGTTTGTTCAGATATTTTTGTATGCTCCTGACGCTATGATATATCTGATGATGTTGTGTATACAATGTGCCCATGAGGAAAGGGAAAAAATTCAACAGCGTCTTTCTGACTAAATTTGAACTTATTGATATCATAATTATGAAGTTTTCTGGATTCAGTCTATTTAAAGAGAAAATTTGATTTCTTAAAATTGTTTTAGACCGTTACACTATGATAAGCGCATTTTAGGAAACGTGGGCACCTTGTATAACTTCATTTAACTAACGAATAACTTCATTACGAGTTTTGATATATATATCACTGTCTGATACATACAGCTTTAATATAAATAAAGAGGCGATAAAATATTGTAAAGTAAAAAATATACATTTTGTATAAATAAATACCCCGTACGAAGTAGGTAGAAATATTGCAAACCAAATTTACATAATAGCCTAATTACTTATATTAGGTTTTTAATTAAAAATAATCATCTCCACAATATAAGTCTATGATTTATTTTTAAGATCGAATAAAGTTTTATTTCATAATTATAACAACTCATATGAAACTTAGTTTCACCAAAACAATAGAAATCACGCTACGTATTATTCCCAAATGCCTTGGTAATTTCCTTACCTTCGCCAAAGCTTAACATACAGACCGACCGTTTAACAGAGTCACCATAAACCCTGACTGACACGGAGAGGTAAATATTACATAAAATAGTCACGTCAAAGCAGTGGACCATTTCAACCGTTCCTTCAGCTCTGTGGTATCGTGGTACAAGTCACAAGGTGTCAGCGATAAAATAACAAATAAAAGGGTTGCGCGAAACTTGGCCTCATCGGAAGACCAGCGCTGGCACTCGCTAGCAACAAGCTGAGATGAGACCATTTCGTAGCATAGGTACACTTTTTTATATATTTTTTTTCTCGTTTCCAATAAACTTATTTCTGTTTTATAAATCTATCATAAGACTCGTTCATATTAAAATTATATTTCACGTGGTGACCCTTCGTCGTGCAGCCAAGGCGATTGGGTCTTGAAAAAGCTTCTCATATACGGAGCGAAACATGTCAAAAAAAATGTGAGTAATCCCCTGAAATATAATTTTAGTAGGTATAAGGGTTGCGATCCTAGGTCGGGTTCGCACCTGGTCCAATGTATATTTTTGGCAGTCCAACGGAATGCAGCGAATATTCTTGCCATTGCACTATGGTATGGCAGGTGGCTATGATTAATTTTGAAGTGAATATTCCAAGTACAATACTTAGCTGAAATGAAGCAGCCTTATCCTGTATACTAAAGGAGAATTTAGGTCAGGAATTCAGATGATGGTAGATTAGAAAAAATCATGTCATATATCGTAATCAAAGGAACACAATGAAACGGACACTTGAAATTAGAATAATGTTTTGTACGATTTCTAGTCGTAAGCGACTCGCTACCGCTTCTAATTTAACTCCTCGCGGCATAGCTCCGTATCTCCCTGCTAGTTCCGTGTATAGAATAAGAAACGGCGTCTGATAAAGATAAAGCTGCGGTCATTACGGATCACTATAACAACTATACAGCCACTACAGGGTGACCTCGAAGACGTGATCAGTTTTATATTTTTTTAACTCCACTAATAACTAGAAACTGAATGCCCTGGGTCTCGTTAAAACCAGACAACTTTCTAAATATATTTTTTTTGTAATTTATTTTACTATTAGAAGTTGATATCGAGGTACCTACTAGAAAGCATTCTTGAGATATGTGATATGTTAAACTAAGTACATAGATTAAATTATAAACATTGGATGTCATATACTAAATAAAAATTGACTATGATCTCCAACGTCCGAGATGGGAATCGAACCCGCGTACTCAGCTTTCACGGCTAATGCCCTTACTGCTCGGCCACACGGCCGAAAAAAAAAAGATTTGATTTCGCAAAAACTTTAAGTAGTTTTAATTTTTATGTGCGATAAATGGTATAGTGTATGCTAATCACAATCCCGATTCAAAGAGGGGACACAATTTACTAATTTAAAAATCTCAGGAAGTCGTTTTAACATCCTGAAACCTAACGTTAAAAGAAAAAAAAATGACAAAAAGATAACAAAAAAGTTGTCTGTTTTTAACGAGTTGGCATTCAGTTGCTAGTTGTTAGTGGAGTTATAGAAATTTAAAACTGATCAAGTGATCACGTCTTTGAGGTCACCCTGTATACTGCGTAGGCTTCGAATTGCTGATAAAACGCACTCTAGACGAACGATGCGGCAATACTGAGATCAATAAATAGTGCAATCGGAGAGATATGACGAGAGCTTAATTCCTAAATGGGTTTGCTGGGTACAAAGTATACAATGATATTTTAAGAATACAATTGGAGGGTACCTATTGGTAGAAATAAGTGACCGCGTCTCGGATGCATTTGAAGATTTTGAAGTTTTAGCCATGCGTCAGTTGATGTGATAGATAGTACATGTAGTAAACAATTTGGAACCCAAGGTTTGATTTACTACAACCCTGTCAAAGTGACATTATAACATAATTCTAGAGTGGTCATAATTGGTTAAGTATACAGGATGTCTTATTGGTTTTTACAACGGCGAGGAAGTAAATATTTTTTATTAAAACATTGTAGTGATGTTATTGGAGTGAGCCTGATGGACTGTACTAAAGTATTGAGTAAACGCAAACGTAACCGTTACTATTGCCCACTGCTATGGCTACTGCTACTCTTACGGCTACGAATCTAATGAAATACATGACTTTAACCTTGTTTTCATCAAATTCAATTGGAACCCTAACTGTACAACCGCTCAATCATCTAAAAATACACCAATGAGTTGGCAAAATGTACCAAATTCAGCGAAATCATAATCCGACTTATTTGACCTTCAAAGGAATAAAATAATAACCGTGACCAAATAGATGTCTCGAAGAAGGGCTCTGAACTGTTTGTCCAATATAATGGGCTGTGTTTGCCCAATGATTGATGCTCCGCCGAACTAATGGATCGATTTCCTTCGCTAGTGGAAGCTTCAATAAGTAAGTTGACATTTTTAGCTTGATAGTCCAAGAATAGGAGTGATTTCGGTTTTTCTGACTCTCGCTGATAACAAATGAAATGGATTAGATTGATTTATTGTTGTGCCTAATGCGTCCATACGCATAAGTATTACGATAGGTCTATGTCTAGAAGTGGACTGAGATACACTGAGATAGGCTCTTAATGTATTAAGATAAGTAAGATGTGTGTGATGTTTGTGATGTAATAAGTTTTGTTTGCCGGAACATTGGTTATTGGATACAATATTTGGTGTTTATTTACAAAGCTTTTTCGACCCGGTCCTATGGTAGGTAAGCTCAAGAAAAGCTTGTGAAGCGTCGATTATATATATGTTTACATATTAGTTATCGATACCTAAGGGTATCTAGTACCTAGGGTATATGCGTATTGTGGGTGTTATGATCGGCCGGTGGGAGAGCTTTGGTATGGAAAGGCTTTTTTTTTTTCAAGATAAGTGTGACAAAAAAGTTGTTCGTTATCATACCGTAAGGTTTCAGTAACTAATTTGAAAACACCTTATATAACAAATATATATATGTACATAATAGATACTTAAATACATAAACAATTACGATCAATGAACAATAATGCCCTGGCCGGGATTGGAACCCAGAAGTTTCAGCTTCTTTCACTACCAACTAGGCTACGGAGGCTGACAAATGAATCCCTACTAAATTATTTTAACGTTACATCATTAAATGAAAATATATAAACTATATCTTTAAGTCGCTTATATTTCTTGGGCATGAATCGTACTTTATACTATTTTTAGAAAAGAAAAATATGCGAGAGATATTTATAGCTTTAATCCGCGTATAGATTTAAAGCAACCAACGGAAGAAGCTATCGGACCGGAAATCAATCCATTAGTACTAGCGGGTATCAATAACATACCAAAAATATTTCCTGCTCTACCTACCTAATATTATCTGTTACTTGGGAAGGTGGCTCAAAGAGGGCACCTTAAGGGAGAGTTGAAAAAAAAGTGGTATTTAACCAAGCTAGCTTATTCTTTTTTTTTCCAAAAGGTACATTATTTAATATTTTTCGATGGAGGATGGCTTAATTTATCTAAAAATGGTATACAAAAGAAATATACGCAATTTTAAAAAACTCTACGATTGCCCGCTTTGCCCTAGGGGGTGGCCTAAAGTGGGCATCAGCTTAGGGCAAAACGGGCATGGCCTGGGGTAAAGCGAAGTCACCCAAAGGGCAATGAAGAGGGCTATGCTAGGTGTCTCACTGTGTGATCGTATTAGAAATGAGGCCATCTGCAGCAGAATCAAAGTAATATAGCTTTCCGAATCGCTAAACTGAAGTGACAGTGGGCAGGGCACATTGCACGTAGAACCGATGGCTGTTAGGGTGAACAGGATCTCTAGTAGAGGCCACGTACCGGAAGGGGCGCGTGAGTAGGCCCCTCTACAAGGTGGACTGATGACCTAGTCGACGTTGCAGGAGTCCGCTGGATGCGAGCCGCGCAGAACCGGTCATTGTAGCAATATTTGAGGGAGACCTATGTACAGTAGTGGACGTTTTTCCGCTGATATGATGATAACAATGAATATTATTCAGGCATAACCATCACCAGTTACCTTTTTTAATATTAAAATATATTTTAATTTCCTGACACATATTAAATACAATAAACGGACCTGATTTCTGGATCTCATGTCCAAGATACATGAGCCCACGAGTCGCAGTCATTACATTTAATTCAGTCTTCGACAGATGGGTCCTCTAAAGTTCGTGGCATTCATAACAACGTTTCTGTTGGGACGTTGGTATGCTGGGAGGCTTAGTTTTATAAATATACCAGTTTTCAACTAAATTTACATTGTAAAAAACACACCGGGCAAAGCGGACAGTGCCCACATTACCCTGCCCGCTTTGCCTTTTTCGACAATTACAAAATGAAAGCAAAATCTACCCTCCAAATGTTGAGACACGAGGAGTTGAATGCAAGGGTATTACGGCCAGATAACTAATTATTAAGTAACAGGCATTAATGACAGAATTGCAAGCATCGAATATGAGAAAACACATGACTCACAGCTTGAAATATTTTTCAAAAAACCGCAAAAAACATGTTTTTGTTAGAGACCGTAACGGCGTGCTCTTAGATTAGCCGGACGAATGACACGAGATGCGCCAGTATGTCGGGGAGTACTGTCACGTGTTACAAACACGCTCCATTTTGAAATAGCAACATAAAATCCAGTGCCCTCTTTGGGCGCTATGCCCGCTTTGGGCTACCTTCCCCTATGTATGTATACCTTCATAAAGTATATATGTAAGTTAGAATGTAAGTTAAGTAATTGTGAAAAAAAATTGTATTCCAATTGTCAGTGAGATTTGGTTAGTTTGTCAGCCTCCGCTCCGTAGCCTAGTTGGTAGCGACCCTGCCTGGAAGTTGGAGGTTCCGGATTTAAATCCCGGAGAGGTCATTATTTGTGTATTTATTTATCACAAATATTTGTTCCTTGGTCATGGCTGTATATATAATTAAGTATCTAAATGTATATATCTATTACATATATCGTCGCCTATTACCCACATCACAAGCCTTAATTGAGCTTATCATGAAACTAGCTCGATTTGTGTACGATGTCCCAAGATTTTATTTATTTATTATTATTTTGGGATGCAGAAGGGAAGAATTAGGATATAAAAAAACGCTGAATAATAGAAAACTACTCCACTTATTCAGTTAGAATTGGAAATATCTTGTATGCTATCATGCTAGGAGAATTATGTTTGGTTACTCCAATATAGTATCAAAAAGATGAGTAAATTCGTAAAAAAGACTATACCGGACTCTTCAAGTTATTCGGTTTCCTTGTGTTACACCTTGTATAGAGGTGAAGTAAATAACATTTTATCTTTTATATACACGTATTTGATTAGGATTGTTACTGCTAAAAATAATGACCAGTAAAATATCAATTACTAAAGTTTTAACAAGCACGCCTGTCAATCCTGGTTTGTGAAAAGCTGTGCGTACCAATATTGTTTTACCTTTTACCATGTAACTAGGGCGTGTATAATGGGCTTAAAAGACAGTTTTGACGTTGATATGAATATAAATCACTTATAATAAGTATACAGGAAGGTAGTGTAGGTTAACAAGAGATAGTTTGATCGGATAACGGGAGAATTTAAAAGCTTTAAGCAATATTTTTCCTAACTAGTGCGGAAAAGTAAGCTTCGCGTGCGTTAATTTCTCTTTTTAAGGCACTTGTTATGAAAAAAGTCGTTCGATACACATGTAAAAACTTTTTTTTAACTCGGGTGATTGTCCCCCTCGTCTCACACGGGCTCCAACTTTCACCCTCATCGAAAAATTTTTTTGGCACTTGTAACGAAATGTACTATATTTTAGGTTTTTTACGCTATCGGGACTATATTCATATCGTACCTATACTGATATTTATTATGATGTCCAAATTAAGAAATAAATGTAAGCTTACCTACACTATAAAGTCCCAATAATGTTTGTGATATAAGGTTCAAATTAATATAACACTTCAGTACGGGACGCTCATTTACCTATGTTGGTATACTTTCCCGATCCAATCTTGAATCAATCACAAAAATGTGATTTAGTTATTAAAGTTTTTTGTAGTTACACTAGATAAATGTTATGTTTTCTTTAGTATTTGACAATTAATTTGTAGATTTGATGTAAGGTATGAACATTATATTGCTACTTAAAAAACCTATCCTCGATATATAAAAAGAGCCTCAAAATTCATGAAGAACTGAGGCCCCCACGGACATAGTGACCAAAAAATCGCCTATGCGCTGCGTAGGTACTCGTACTTTGAGGACTTAGGTGGATTTCCTCTATGCCAGTAATTACACCGGCGATCTTGCCCCCAAACCGGAACACAGTACTAACAATTTAGCGGCAGGTTAACGGGTAAGACGGTGGTAGCTATCCAGGCGGACCCTGCACGAGGTCCTACCACCAGCAAAAGATCGTAGGTTCAATCTAGTTGTTATGTTTTAAATTTGCTATTCCATCAGTGCTATTCCAGATTGCTATTCCATCAGTGTCTAAAGATTTGGAAGATTAATGTCCTTTTTTTGCTAGAAATAAATAAACCAGTGTTACTGGTATCATACAAATATGAATTTATGAAGAACCTTCTAAATATTAACGTCTTCTAGTAATATCAACGTCAAAGCATTTCTTTTGCGAATATGTTTGTCGCGTTGAATCTAAATTAGACACATGAAGGACACAGGAAAAGTTGATAGGTACTTTTCACTACAGAGAATATCGGTCGAAGGCATAAATATGTTAACACTTTTTCACTCTATGTCAAAGGTGTAAGGTGTAAAATTACATTACTTAGGTATTAAATGTTTGCCCTTGACACGTAAAAAAGAATCCCCAGATCGCAGATTGTAATAAAAATAAGCTAATTATTGAAACGGTACAATCTATTGATACACATAATAATAGGCTCGAGTATCTGAACTATGTTATCACCCAAAAAAAAAACAAATGAAATTTATTTTTAGTTTAAGTTAGTAAATTTTCATTATATTAAAAATATGATTTGCTACACAATTAAATAATAAATATTACTTCACGTTTTGCAGTTACCGTGAAAAATGAGGACGTGGGTTGGAACCCATCTTGGACGTTGGTGAACTTGGTATTTTTCTTTGTTACCTATATAATTACTTAATTTATAAAAACTAAACTTATTTGAATTTGTTATTTTCACATGTGCACAGATTTGCTTCAAAGACGAGTTATGTTTTCATTTAGCTAATATTTTTGGCCGTGTGGTACCGGTAGTAAGAATACATTTGTCACTACCCCATCTCTTCCCACGGGTGCCGTAAGAGTAAGGGATTGAAGTGTCACTGACCATTCTTTGACAGAAGATTGATGGTGGGCAACAGCGTCATCATAATGAACGCATTACTGTGTTCGCCAATGCCAAGCGTGGCGATTATGGGCATTCACCTCCTAATTCGTCTATACGTATAGTTAATAGGAGATGCCTACGTTCAGCACTGGACTAAGTTAGGCTGATGATGATGAATATTTTTGATGTAAGCATGTACCTTTTTCTCAAAATTGTATTATTAAAAATACTTTTATGTATATTTTACTTTTTTCGCCTTATTAACATGTTGTTAACATGAAAACCATGCCAACGGGAGCAATAATAGCTTTCGTAATAAATAATATGATAATACCGTATTCTGCCTTAACGAGCCCTGCATTCAACTGCATATAACAGCTATATCAAAATATTTATTATGAATTAATTTACATAAGAACTCGCACAACGCACAGTTGGTATGTAAAACATTTACTTAGTGTTTTACAAATGGTTTGAAACTACTAAATAAACGTTTACGACACAGTAGACTATTTATTTTTATATTTTCATGACATTTGTACGCCGAAAAACAATTGAATATCGCGGTAAAAATAATGAAAAGCAAATATTGGAAACGCTGTATCATTACCTAAGGCTTATTTTTCTTGTGTAGTTAGAAATTGAAGATGTAGGTACTTAAGTGAACATACATTATTATGCTAATGTAAGCACAACGAGTGTTTTTCGAGTGTTTTTTTTTAAGTTCTCAGTGGCTTTTGTTTAGAGTCAAATTATAATCGGAATGTTTTGCCAACCGAGCATCGAGCTGTCAAAAAAGTCCGATAAGACATCGTTATTGTTATCTGTATTCAAATTTTGAGCGGTATTTAATAATCGAGATATGATTCAAAGAAATCATGTCGGTGTTGTTACAGATTGTGATGTGATAAGAGTGTTTTGTAAGGTTTTTTTGTTTGATGGTATAAGGCAGACAGTAGATTTTTATTTATTAGAGAGTACTTACGTACGTAGTTAGAAATACTACAATGTACAATTTCTTCCTATTACTACCAGCTAGGTATTTGCACAAATTAGGTTTTGGCAGAATCATTTTAATTATCATGATGGTAAAATTCACTATCGAATAACATAATTCGTGCACTTGGCTGGTATTTACAATATTGGGCGGTTTGTTTAATATCTCGCCTTATAAAATTAAAATCATTGAGTAATGTACCTGTAAGCTTGTACAGGCCTATCACAGCGAATATCGAAACCGTGCAGTCATTTCGAAGATTTGGCTCAGTCACTCCAACGAAGGCGTCATTAGAGTGACAAAGACAAATCCTCGGAATGTATAAATTTCTTTCATCAAATAATGTCAGTGACATTTCAATCCCTTAGTCGACTCTTACGACACCCGCAGGGGGAGTTGGGGTGGTGACAAATGTATTCTTACTGCCGTCAAAACACAGCCCCCGCACTTTTATTTGATAAAAGATTGATGATAGGAAGCAGCGTCATCATAGTAGACACCTTACTGCGATCGCCAAACCGCTTGCCCAGCGTGGCGATTATGGGCATTTACCTCCTAATGCGTCTATACGCATAGTTATTAGGAGAGGCCTACGTCCAGCAGTGGACTATCATAGGCTGATGGCAGGTTAGACCCTGTGTGATGAAACGGTAGAAGTTATTATAAAGGATCTCAGCAAAAAATATTAACGTGTGGTGTGATGTGGAACGTTTATGGGATACTCGTATTTGTTTACCCTTCTAGAAGACCATAAACAACAATTTTCCTAAAAAATAGAGTTGCATCGTAAGGGTTCCTTTTGTAACTTTTTGGTACGGAACCAAAATAGACATTTCTTTGAATTTTCGTAAAAGTTATTTTTAGTTAAAAATTAAATGTGAGTAAGATTTACTACTTGATGTGACTTCAAAATCTTCAAATATGAAATTGCTATGATTAAGTATGTCGTGCAGTAATACATTTCTTGGAGGTATCTAGCAACTTTTTTTTTATTGTAAATAAATGGGACTACGGGGTTAGTTGTATTTAAACTTCAACAATACGTGCCACGCTCGCGAGTCGCCAGACGTGGTCGTGGTCGCGGGCTCAGTGTTTGATATTGGACACCTAAGCTCTCCGAAACATGTCTCGTTTAGTGAATAAATACATGTGAGTTGGACCATTTCATTATATTTAAAACTATATTCCTTCCTAGACCAATTTCTGCCACAGCGACCTCTTCAACACCTTACAATAATGTTGTTGGTGTGCTCGCATGTGGCTATTAATCCCTTGTATGCCGGAACGTGGATCCGCGTACGAGAAAACTATTAGAAAATAGTACATTGTGCATCAAGGGAGGTAAGTACGGAATTTCTAACGAGAGTGTTAGAAGCTTTTATGACTCGAGTTAGTATTCCGCTTACCGACCGTGATGCATACAATGTTTTTCATCACACTTGCCAACCAAACAGTAAGTTTTAAGACATAATATTATTAAATGACGTACTGACATTTCTATTACCTACTCCCTAGGGAATTTCACTTTTTTATTACTCCCGCTACGCGCGCAAGCAATGGCGCGCATAGACAGCAAGTGTGATAAAAAAATATTTCCGGGATACGAGAGGTTAAAGCCTATGTTTTTAGTATGTCGTCCTATTAATGCAAATACCGATTAAGTGACTTTTTCACGAAATCGTGTTTTTTACGCCTTTGGAATAAGAATTTGAACGACTACAATCTAGTAAAACCCATGTTTTGATACGACTCTCCGTTCCAAAGATAGCTTTTAGATAAAGTTACTTAAACGTCATTTTATACGTACTGAAATATTCACTGCCAAAATCTGATATACATAACTTAATACAAAACTTTATGCTTTCTCCGCCAAGTAAAAACTGTTAATGGTACATAGTGTTTATTTGCATTTATACATTCCCATTTTAAGTTTTACCAAAAAATATTATATATACTTATTTGGTTTTAGCATGAAAATGATTCTATTAAATTATTTATTTTACGACAGGTTGAACACATTACATGCCTTTAGCATGTTTTTCCAGTAGATAATTTGTTCCAAACAACGCCAATATCATACTGCCAAAAAATTTAAAAGCGACTTAGTTGCTTTTGCTTGTAGTTCTATTTCAATATTGACGTAAATCTCTACAGGAGAAACCAATTATGTGCGCGTACGAGCTTCACGCCACTTCAAAATTAGTCTGTTTACACGTGAAATAAATAATACATACTTGAGACGTGCTTTACGTTAAAGAGGAATTCCGTTTTCTACGTAATTATGGAAATGTGTTAATAATATTATCATTAAATAAAATGTATGTATGGAAACAAATCAAATAGATTTACTTATGGTTCACGTATCAAGTAGATATTATTTATTTTACGTGTAAATATACTACTTTTGAAGCTATTTGTACATGAATAAAATGATTGATGAATAATGATTAATAATTATCAATAAAACTATTTCGGATCACCCTAAATGGAGCGTGACGTCAAATTGATGTCATCGGCATGAAAATTACGGGCCCTGATAATAACAATGAGTGCAAGGAGTAGAAAACTCGTTAGACTCGCCACGGGGAATAAGGGAATTTGGCTTTATTTTTCCTAACAAAACTTTCAATAATGTATAACTACCGGTTATCAAGTGTACAAATACTACTTATATTATTACTGTTATGTGTAATTATAAAATGAAAAGTAACATCCTTAGTCATACGTTATGGTGTTATTTAGTTTCGGAGGCCTAGCTTTCGAGTTCGAGTTGGCAGAGTTGCTGAGCGAGCGTAGTAGATGTAGTAAGTTATGATGCGATTACTCGAAGACGCCTGAACCGATTAGCATTTTTTTATTTTTATTTAAAGGTGTATAGTTTTGAGATATTGTTTTATAAATCTTAACGTAATCAGTTCAGTCGTTTATGAGATATCAACAAAAACTGGTGAAAATGGTTGTTTTTTAATTTTTTTTATTTCGTGTTTTTCCCACAAAACCTAAAACTATGTATTATTAAGGGTTAGGAGGCTTCCAAAAATGCTTTATTGTCAATAAAATACTGTGATAAGTGATGATAATTTGAAACTTTGAGACTTAAACGAAGACACTTCTAGATTTCCTACAGATAAAACCGATTAAGTCATTGTGGATTTTTAGTAAATTTTGTAATAACTTAAAAATCTGAGACTTTTTTTTATCATATTGTGATTTACAAGAAACGTACATGTCAACCAAAGCTTAATCAAAGGAATATGTTGTTCTAGATGTATTGATAAGAGAAATAAACAAAAATATATTTCTACAGGAAAAAGCAACTAAGTTTGCGACTGTTTTATTAAAATCGCATTTTTATTGTCAATCATATACAGACTGAATAATTTTCACGATTAGATAGGAAACTAGACAATATAGGCTATAAAATTCTAAATACAGATTGTACATATCTTAATTTTTTTATGTAAAGATATACCTCCAAACATTAAAATCGCAGTATCTCAAAATCACTTTTTTTTACTTAGTCGGTATTTGCAGTAATAGGACGATGTGTCCGCGCACATTTTGGGCAAGTGAGCACACTATTACAAAAAATGTAGGTAACAGCACAAGGCGGGCGTTATTTATAACTATAGGGTTACCATATATAAGATCTACATCTAGAGCATAGGCTTCTAGATGTAATAATTTGATTTATTTGCTTTAGTTGTAGTGCCTCGTATAGTATCATCATCATCATCATCTGCCTATGTTAGTCCACTGCTGGACGTAGGCCTCTCCTATTTAACTACGCGTGCGCATAAGGAGGTAAATGCCCATAATTGCCACGCTGGGCAAACGGGTTGGCGATCGCAGTAATGTGTGCACTATTATGACATTGATGACGCTGGTTCCCATCATCAATCTTCTATTAAAGGATGGTCAGTGACACTTTCATCCTTTAGTAGACTCTTACGACACCCGCGCGAAAAGTTGGGGTGATGACAAATATATTATTTCTGCCGTTACCACACGGCCAATAGTATACTATCTAATAAAATGTGTGACTCTGAACTTTCACATACGCTTCCCAAACAAATAAAAACCGTCCCCGAAATGTATTATTTTCAACAGTTGACGCGACAAATAAATATACTCTGCTTTTCGTCCATTTATAATTTAACCCTCTCAAATCACACGGTCGCTTGTTTTCTCTGAAAACAAACGGTTCGGGATATTTGTAATAAATGCTCCCGTTGACAGTGTCATTCAACATATACTGAAGTTGAAGAAGAAAAATATTACATTTCATTATTAGGTACTGTTATCCGAACAGGATTAACTTTTTCTTGGTTCTGCGTAAATAAATCGCCGCGCTTTGTATTTTCTATCGCATTTTCAGTTTTGATCTAAGAAAAAGGTCTAAATTCTTTTCATTGTCTTATTTTGTGTCTCTTAAAAGTGTGATGCAGTGGTGATATTTGTATGAGATGATGTTTTGTTTTCAATTTCTGATGTATGGATTTAAATCTAGCGTGAAAAAGTGACCAGTGCACCGGATTTTTTTAATGTAGGTACCTACTCAGTCGAAACAGCCAATAATACCGTGACAGAGTGATATGAAACAAGACAACGAAAAGAATTTTGACGCAAATAATCTGTGCTTGGACAACGCCCTCTATGAGTCACTACTTTCATCTTTAATGTTTACATAAATAATGAAATTAGTAGCCGGACCATGAATTGGAAAGTAAAGGATACATTGGTTTTACTCGATACTTAAAGTATTCTATCGCGCTCGCATTGACATCTTAGTCCAAGCGCGATGGCTTGCTCTACGTAGGTATCGAGAAAAATATAATGTTACCGATACTTGCAAAGTCATGGTACGGCTACTGTCTTCTGCTGTACGTTTCTCTAGCTAGCTGACCTATGAAATGAGTTATCGCCTTACGTATTTCCGATTCAAACCTTCAGGAATAGAGCGTACTGTAATCTTTAGGGCTACCGCGAACTTCGAAGTTCGCAAATTACGAGCATTTGTCTCTGTCACACTAATGCCGTCTTTAGTGAAGTAACAGAGACGTCCACGCGTCACGTTTCCGTGAAAATGCGAATGAAAATTTTACACTACATCTGGATGTATATCCATGTATTTTGTTCTAACATGGATTGATGGATATCCAGATGTTGTTCTATTGATTTCGCTATCCAAACACAGACTATCTATAAGAAAATATCACATTACAAGCCAAAGACAAACTACAAATCTGTTCAATACACAAGTGTCGATACAAAACATCTTCGAAGCGCCCAATAGCATTTCTGCCACGCACTTGTAATAACAATGCTTTGTTGACAGTTCTGTTTTTTTTTATGAACCACGACAAACTCAAAGGATTCGCAGCGAGCCGTGTCCACTTGAGATGGGGACATCTGTTATATTAAATTAAATGTCTTCCGTTGGCGGGTCCGCAAATAAATTATGATGTTCGTAAGTCGCATAAAGGTGTTTTGAGTTGTACAAATGTTGTGGCATTTTTTTCTTGTTGCTATCTTGGAAATATTGTTAGCGAAACTAATTTCAGTACTGAGAAATTGACTCTTGAACTGATGTGAGGAAAAAGGAAGATGTAGAATTTTAATACAGTTGCGAATTAAGAACAATAAAAGCATTGATTTAGAATCGAACTACATTGATTATTTTCCAAGTGTAGTCATTCATCCATATAATTTTTACAAATCCGTGCAATAACAATTTGGTGACATTGAAGCGGCCAACGAGTCGCCATCAGATACATATTTTCGAGCTGTCAAAAATATCTGAACAAGCGCTCTAATGCCATAACAATAGAGGTCTGCTCAGGTAGTTGACAGCACCTTTGCCAATGACGACTCTGTACCTATACTACGTCGCCGTTTTACTCGGGCTCCCAACTTTTACCCAAATCGAAAAAAAAATTTTTTGCACTTGCATCGAAATGTACCTACTATTTACTAATTTTATTTAAAGAATATCTCGAATTGTTCTCTGTTGTCAAGAAGACTAGAAATAAATATTCCTATTAGATGTATCATCATATCAGCCTAAAGACGTCCAGCTGAACATAGGCCTCCCCCAACGACAACCGCAATGACCAGTCCTGCGCCATCCAGCATACTCTTCCGCCGTGCGGTACATGGCCGCCACTCGTGAACAATAATATTAGCAGTAGGTATCTATTTTAAAACTAGAAAATTTCAATCTTTGTCATGCTCTAAATTATTGCTGCAGTTTAAATAATTACGAATAATAACTTTCGCTCAAGGCTTTTACGCAAGTATAGTAATTCTCCGTAAATGCTCCACATTATATTGGAAATAGTGTCTCAACATCCTGTCAGGCTTCCGTTGCGCTGCGGATTGCCATGGTTATTAGGTGCGGGCATTCTTAAGTGTCCTTTGCAACTGGATTTTACCATCATCATTATTAGCCGAAAGATGTTGACTGTTGGAAATCTTTTCACTTACTTACTCCTTTGGCGCAGCGACCCAAAGTTTTGTGTGTCTTGGCCTCCAATACGAGAGAACGCCATTGATCACGGAAATCTTTTCGCTTTGTCTATTTCTCCAAACGATGTCAGGGTGCTTAGACAAGTTGCAATTCGCTAACACTTAGACGTCAATCGTAAACGAAAGGCAACTAACTGTCTTTGTCGCACTAATAAGAAATAGTGACAGTGAGGGAAAACTACGATCCGCTACTAAGCGTTAGCGATCGGCAACTTGGCTAAGCATCCAGGTCGATCATTTCCGCTGCCAGCATCCAGTGGGATTCCGTGTAGTGTTGTGGATATCATAATGGCAGAGAATATATTATTTTGTTTTTTACACATCTATGTATCATTTGTTTTATGCAAGTTTTATGACGGTAGGTAGTAACAATAGATTTCATCATCGGTCAACTGGTCATCGACCCAACTTTTCCCGCGGGTGTTCTAAGAGTTAACTAAAAGATTGAAGTGTCACTGACCATTTATTTATAGAAAATTGATGATGGACAGCATCATCATACTGGAAACATTACTGCGATTGTCAACTCGCTAGCCCAGCGTGGCGATTACGGCCAATTACTTCCTAATGCGTCCATACACATAATCAATACGTTCCGTTACGTTCAGCAGCAGCCTAAAAGGCGGTGAATTCTATCCTTAAGAACAAGAATGACACAGGTCATAGTTTAACACGTCCTTTGTGCATCATAAATTCATGTTACACGTGCAAATTCTCGCTTCAAAATTACAAACATAACCTGGCAACAATGTTCAATGTACTTTTACCTAATATTATCTAATTGTCATATTTCATAGCTGATACGTGCAGGTAAGTTAACATTGCTTAGCTCGTACGTGCAAATTTCAAATTATCCTTATATTTAAAATACATAAATAGTGTCGTGATGTATCACCAATACCTACAAACGCGCCCCATATATTACATGCACAGGGAACGTGCTTATTTATTTATTATAAAATCGGGATACTTATAGTTTTTGTACATAGCGCCACAAAACATTGTCGATTCACAATGGATTAAGTTAAGTTCGTATTACTCTGATTTGGAATGAATTGCATTTACCTAGTGCTTAATTTTCATGCATAAAATATTGTTTCACAAGAACTTGCAGATCTACGAAAACGTATACAATGTAGAAGACGCACGCCATATCAATTTGCCTTTCAAAAACAATCCTAAAATTCCGTTGGCAAGTGTCATCCCTCCCATCAAGTTAATCAATTTCTATGCCTGTAAACTGAATCCGCTATTTAAAAATAGTGCCTAGTAGTAAGTCGCCGTTTTAATTGACTATTATTGTACTAGAATTTGTCAAAGATGTTGCGCGTTCATGCGCCCACCTGGTATATCCTCTACTTACTGCGGTTCAACTGTCTCATAATAGATATTCGTATATTAGATACAGTTTTATTTAATGGAATACATTTATTACCTACTATCAACTTTGTTGTACTCACATTCTATGGGAATATAGCAACGTATGTCGCCACTTTTACTGGAAACCGGGGCTTCATTATGTACTTATTAGGAGCCCATAATTAGCGTAATGCGACAGTCAAACCATTAAGTAAAGGAAAACAAAGAAATCGGCTACTAAGTTGGTTCTTACTTACAAAGTAACAACACAAACAGACCAGGTAAATTACAATTTGATTCAGCAATTAATTGCCATTTTGTAGTCGCAAATAGTACGTCGGAATTTCGAAAGCCTAATTATGCAAAGTAAACAAAAGCAAAGCACTTTAAACGAAAATTAAAATCTAATTAAGGAAAACGAAGCTTTCTCTACACGGGCCTTCATTGTGATAACGTAAAACATATAATTTCGCCAGTATGAACACACAAAACGACTAATATGCGGCAAGACACGTACCGCCATAATTGCGAAGTCTTATGGGCAACTGAATGAAATTTCGCACAATGAAAATTAGACGGTGAAATAATGTTGCCATTTAAGGTGTTCAACAAACCATGAATGAAAATAATAGGCACTCCCCAAAGCAGAGCGCGAATGACATAATAGTAATTAAGAGCGAACTACCAGAAAATTTTGTCCTCCAACAATGTTTTTGCGACAATGTCGTTAGGTAAAGACGCTTCCATTTTGCAGGCAAAGGACGGTTCTATTAAGCAAATAAAACTGTTCATTAAATTCGTAATTTATGCGTTCGCGGGTTGTATTCATCGTGTTATAAATTTTCCTCGTTCGGGACTTTCGAGAGTTCGGGAATTTCACGAAAAATTTGGCTCAATCGGCCTCATTAGGAGTTTTCGCAATTTATTTTTAACTTTGTCTGTTGAACGTCAACAGGTGTGTTTGAAGCTTAAGATATGATTCATTCACGTGAAATGAAATAAGGTTTAAGTATATGTACGAGCTGTCCACACTTGATTATTTATTACCGGCTTCCTCCGTTCCAGGTATACAGCCTGTGGAGAAACTCAATTCAAACAAGAACCGTTGACAACGGGCAAATAAAGAGCCATCCCAACGTCTCATTCCACGCTATGGCCCATTTTTACGCCATAAAATTATTCTCATCTCCCATCATTTCAACCGTAAACCTTGTTATCATTGTCTAATATTTACCTTTTTATTACGACCAGTTTGTCTGAACTGTTAATCTTGATGTGTTTTAATTTAGTTTTTTTTGGAACTGGTTACGACCATCGTTGTGATGACGAAAACGCGGTATTTCAAAAGAAAATGAACGCCGTCAACGGGTGGACATTTAATTTCTTTTTAAAAGGGTTAAGTTATTGTTTTCGTAATTGAATGTTCGCTGAATTGTACTATTAAGATTGCTATCGGAACGTAAAAGGGAATAAGAACAGTGTTACGTTTTTTGTAAGAAATAATTCATTTTTGGTTTGACCTTTGTTCCGCAAAAACGTATTAGGATACGTTTTCAGCTGATAGAGAATCTGGAACTCAGAAATATATTAGGTAGGTACTCCATTTTATTGGTACATAATATCAAACTAAACAATTGAATTTGAAACGCTGCAATCCTTTAGGTGCTGAAAATGTGATAGCAATATTCTACTCAGTAATAGGTCAAATGAAATTCTCAGCCTCGATTGCTAGGAGTTGAAACTAGCAACTATTGGAGAAAAATAAAAATATGCAATTCTATTTATTAAAGTATCTAAATTGAAATTGAAACTCGAACGGACTGGTCCGCACCCGACTCTGCTGCGAATACCGATGGACTACTAAGAGTACAGAAAAGAACAGAGATGCGTCACGTATTTTTTTTATTTAATCTGAAAATTGCGTTTAAGAAGGCACCTGTGCAATTTCCCCATTTTTTTCCTAAGCTCGATCTAACTCAGTCAGAATTCGTGTAAATTAATATTTGATCAAGAAGCTTTCAAATGTAAACTGCTTCTCAAAAGTTTTTTCTCGAGTATTCAATGCGTTTGCAAAAATAGGTATGTAACATGGTATTCAGTGAAATGGCGGATAAAAAATTCCTCACCAAATAGGAAGTCTCCATTGCTTTCCCTACTCTGGAGAGGGACCTCTTTAAAACTATTTCCCATTTCCCCGCACAGAACGGACTATACTCCGGCAAGTGGACTAGAAATCTGCGGCAAGTCAAAACTATGCACAAGTTCGTGAACAACCTTCTACCGGCAGTTCTCTCCACCCGTGTACACTTTTATGGCACAGATTGTGGAATGAGTATTTATCATCATCAGCCTATGTTAGTCCACAGCTGGACGTAGGCCTCTCCTATTAACTATGCGTATAGACGCATTATGAGGTAAATGCCCATAATTGCCACGCTGGGCAAGCGGATTGGCGATCGCAGTAATGTTCCCACTATGTGAGATTGCTGCTGGGCAGCAGCGTCATCAATCTTGTAGAAATGATCTGTGACACTTCAATCCCTTAGTCGACTCTTACGACACCCGCAGGAGTTGGGGTGAAGTTTCAAGGCATTTAAATCTCCGGTAATACAGCCGATTTGCGAGCTGGTGTCTTTGTAGTCGGTTGCGGACTTACTAGGTAAGTCCAAAAAAAACAAAAAAATATTTTCTAAGAATTTGACCCTTACTAGGTTTTGATATAGGGCAGCCGTGATGACAAATGTATTCTTACTGCCGTCACCACACGGCTAATGAGTATTTATGATATTTATTATTACGTACGGTCGAGGAATTAAATTACCTACCCATTTCGTACCTTGTCATAGTAGCTATAATATGACAGTCCTAGCAACTTTCATATTGATTGTCACTGTGACAAGGTACGAAATGGGTAGGAAATTAAATTCCTCGACTGTATGTATCTAATATAAAATAAACCTACCCCCTTATTCATAAACGTCTCCTAACTAACTAACTTAGAAAAACCGCTAAGTATTTGTTGTCCTTTTCGGTCGTATTAAATTGTCTATTAGATCGAAAGGGACAAACTATACTTAGCGGCTTGTTAAGTTACGAGACATTTATAAATAAGGGGGTTAGTCAACAATATCTTCTCAGACAAGGAATGACAAATACTATTTATGTAAACTTGAGTGACGAAATACGTAAGACTCGTATATATTTTTACAATAACAATATAAGTATTATACTTGCTGGTGATTGTACATGTCTTATCGAATACAAAGTAATTACTAATAACCTATAAAATTGATTGATAACCCTATTTCAAATGAGCTAACCCACGCAAATACCAGAGTAGATTACACGCAACTTGTCACATTATAATTGTTACGAACTCACGAGCTCAAAATTTAATATCGATACCACCAATGATCAATTCATTCTAGTAGCAATTTCGACACTTTGACAAAGCTCATTTCGGTATATTACTTTGAAAATTAATATAGTCACGTTCGCATCATAACATTTCACAACCGATATGAAAGAACTGAATGGATTACGGCGGCATCATGAGTGACAATTTAATGAAGTGTTGGGCTATTGTATAATTAAGAAGGTTGTTAAAAGCCACATATTTTGATGAATGCGAGTCGACGGGTTACGCAAGCGACTATGAAATAAATTGTTGTTATATTGCATCCGTATCACATTTATCTTTTAAAAGGTCAAATTCACCTTTGTAGCTTTTGTGTGTTCCTAGATTACAAAGGTTTTGTATGAAAAACTTTATCTACGGAACTAATTATTATTCAATGTTTGTGTTGTTTCATATCAATTTGTGATATAAAATCGATGATGTATGATACTGCAATTATATTTAAAAAATTAAGATCTATAAGTAATTGGCGATATTATTGTCTTATAACTAACGTGAGACTCGAACATATTATATATTTATCACACGGGATTTTTTTGTGGAAACATGTCGAGCAATTATCGACTTAAACATTGGTGAAACAATAATGGATGCAGATACTACAATATCCGCTGAGTTTAGCTCGCCAGTTACAATCAATATTGGTGGTGATGTAAAAACATACCCAATAGAGTACATTATTGCTAAATGAAGACACGACTCAGTAGCCGTTCTTCTCATTCTCATGTGCCGGCGTCACAACACCATAAACAGAGATACACGTGAGTGAACAGCCAAGTTATATTTCATCGAAAAGAGCGTACTCGTATTCCAATCTTATGCCGCGGCTAAGACATTGGTCTAAGGCGACCGGCTTAGCGGAAAACCATACTGCCGTCTTAACGAAAAAAACCATAAATGCCAAAAAGTGAGTTTCGAGAAAAAGCCAAAAAACTTTGCACCTCAGCCAACATAAGTTAAATTAGAAATATAAGGTGGAAACTTTTGTTTATGAATAAAACAATATTGTAAATATTTTATGCATTGCATAGTATTCGATTTTATATTTATTTAAATTAGTTTTTTAGAAAAAACTGTTTCTACGTCGTAAAGTAAATAGTAACATAATAGAATTACTAACTTGAAATAACACAAGTGCTCACTTATGTTTTTTCCGTTAGTTTTGTCTTATGAGGTCTAAGAAAAAAAACCATAAGTGCACACTTATGCTTACGTTGCTAATCGGTCCAGAAAAAGAAAAAACACAACTGGGTACTTGTGTTTTATTTATTTAGTAAACAGAATCAAATTATGACTTTTATAATAATAGCAGGGATTACTAAAACATGGAGTAACGTATGCGGAATGAAAGCTGGACAAATTTTGTCGAAGTAAAAAAAAAAACAAAATTAAATTGAAAGTGTATCTAATCAATGCTAAATTAATTTGGATACATTTCTAATTAATTTGGGAAGTTTTGTGTGTTTTGACATCTTTCTTTAGAAATTATGGTCAATTAAGTAGAACAATGTCGCAAAACTACATAATATATATTTTCCACAGGACACACTTATGCCAAAAACGACGATAATTCTAAATTTTTAGAAGTAGGCAAGATTTGAAACACTGTTTCATAATAATTTAGGCCTCGCAGGTAAGCCCGCATTTTAACTTTGTCCAGATTTCATTCTGCATACGTTAAAGTAGAATAAATTTATTTAAAAATACATTACAGTAGTAATTAAGTTCATGATAGGTACCATA
Organism: Thaumatotibia leucotreta; assembly: GCA_025490895.1. Lineage (NCBI taxonomy): Eukaryota > Metazoa > Arthropoda > Insecta > Lepidoptera > Tortricidae > Thaumatotibia > Thaumatotibia leucotreta. The sequence goes on along the minus strand of JALPQI010001083.1, from coordinate 120,369 downwards.
TCGCCACTAAAAATCGAGCTAAGTCAGACGATGTGGTGCGGCTGAAGAGGAACACTGAAAGCAAGGTTTAGCCGTTCTGTCGTCAGATCAGGGTCGGATTTGGCCTTATTCTTATTCTTCATATTCAGACCCACTCATTCATTCATACCCCACCCTGTACCAATGTTTAACATCTCGCAGCTCGGCCTTAGGCCTCGCAGGTAAGCCCGCCGGTGGCCGCGCTCCGGGCCTTCGGCCTTCAGCCTTTTCATTTTATCGAAAACGAATTGACGGGCTTCCGGCCCTGAGATTAGTTATAGTGCTACACTTATCCATTGTATAACGATGAAGCACTGGGCTCTAGTAGCTCGGCCTTCGGCCTTGCAAGCCCGCTGCCGTCTAGGGGACACTTCGGGCCTTCGGTCCTACGCAGAACAGCCTTCGTATTCCATCACGTAGCGTAGTTGCGTTGGCCTCTGACTTCGATTGTTAAGGCAGTTAAGAAGGAAGGTTATACCACGTGAGCTCCTTCTTAGATCTTGCTTTTAATTTCTTCCAAGGGACATGATTGGGCCCTTTAAGTGAAAGTCTGGGCCTTTAGCTTCGGTGGTCCTGGTGGTCAACTGTCGGCCTCGCAAACCAGCGCCCCGCTGAGGGACGATTCGGACCTTTGGCCTTACGCGAAGTAGCTCTAGGGGCTTGGCCTTCGGGTGGCGTACCTCTGAGGGCTGCTTTTGGCCGTTGGCTCTACACGGAGCTCGGCTATCGGTCTTTGTTGGAATTCGAAGCGAACCGCCGGTTCGATTATAAAGACAGTTAAGGACGGTTGTACCTTTTGGGCTCCCCGGTCGGGCCTTGGGTCCTACGCAGATGTCGGCTTATTTAGATGCTGGGGTAATTGAAGAGGCATGGTAGCTCAATTTTCTCGTAGCTCGGCCTTCGGCCTCACTTTATGTACCTACTTGCAAGTGACACGCACCCTTGAAGTGAAGGTCTTAGCCTTCCACCCTGAAACTCGCCCTTCGGACTAGCTCAACATAGATTAACATCGGTTCTGGTAATATTTCGGCCGTCACGCGGCGTGCCCTTCGACTTCGCCCAAAATTAGTGGGATAAGAGCTCCTCGGGCCTCCGGAGCGAAGCTTCAGCCCTCCGTGGAGTCTGTTTTTGAAACCGTAATATTATAAGTAGTACTTGCATTAAATGCAAGACACTTCTCGTATATTATAAAGATGGTGCTGAATTACGTACAACGGCAATGTGCGCGCAAACTATTTCACAGGAAAGCACCTCCTGTGCCTAACGACGGAGGGCGGGAGGCAATCGGGGGGCTACTACTAGTCTAATAAAGCATAAGTTACAACAACGTTTGAGAAATAAACCTTAAGTTCATATTTAAGCGGCTGACACTAAGCAAAAAAGCATAAGAACAAGCCCTAAGAGAGAGAAAAAACATAACTTGCCAACTTATGATTTTTCTATTTCGGAGACTTGTGATTAATAAAAAATATACATGATCAAGCGACAACATTCCTGACAACTTGTGGGTTTTTTAAACGGTTTTTATTAACTTCACCGCGTATCAACTGTCGTCGATGCTTCAAATCTTGTGATCGATTTTTCGACCACCTCTACTGCACCAAAATTAATGAAAGTTGGAACTCGTGTCAAGTCCCCATGACAATGCAATATTATAATATTTGTATCCTTGTACCCTCAAAGCCTGATGCTGCAGACGTACTGCTTACCTTAACCGAGAGTGTTAGACACGTGAAAATGAAAGTATAGCATGTTTGGCATAATCAAATACTAACTGCCTGATCTTGACTTCCAACTCCTCACTCCTGATGCTGCAGTATACTGCCCACAATAACCGCAAGGTTTATCTTTTATCGATTTCTTGATTTTAAAGAAGTTCTTTAGACATTAAGTAGAAACATGCGAATTTAATACTAAAGTCCAACTCCTCAGATCTGATACTCCAGTGTTACTGCCTGCCACAACCGCTAGGTTTAGCGATCTGTAGATTGTGAAGTACTGCTTTAGACATTTGGTAGAAACATACGGATTTCATTATCATAATCATCATCATATCAGCCGAAAAACGTTCACTGGTGAATATAGGCCTCCCTCAAAGATTGCCCCAAGGACCGGCCCTATGCCACCCGCATCCAGTGACCTTCACCAGGTCATCAGTCCACCTTGTGGGGGGCCTACCCACGCTGCGCCTCCCGGTGCGTGACCACCACTCGAAAAACTTACCGCCCCAACGGCCATCGGTTCCACGCGCTAGAGCCCCGCCCACTGCCACTTCAGTTTAGCGATTCGAAGAGCTATATCGGTTATTTTGGTTCTGCTGCGGATGGTCTACGGATATCGCAGACAGACTCCTAGCATAGCCTTCTCCTTTGCCCTTTGGGTGACATTGAGCATTCTTATAAGGCCCATTGTAAGCGAGCACGGCTTAGTACCGTAGGTCATCACTGGCAACATACACTGATCAAAGACTTTCGTCTTCAAACCCTGCGGAATATTGGACGAAAAGATACAGACGGATTTAATACTGACTTCTAACTCCTCAAACCTGATGCTGCTGAGACACGTGTCACTGCCAGCCATGTCGGGCCTGCGGCCCTCCGGCTGATAGACTGACGGCGTGAGTGGAGCACGTAGCGTAGGGTGACCCGTCGGGCCTGCGGCCCTCCAGCTGATAGAGTGACAGCGTGAGTGGATCGCGTAGCGTAGGGCGACCCGTCGGGCCTGCGGCCCTCCAGCTGATAGAGGGACAGCGTGAGTGGACCGCGTAGGGCGAGCCATCGGGCCTGCGGCCCTCCAGCTGATAGTGTGACAGCGTGAGTGGATCGCGTAGCGTAGGGCGACCCGTCGGGCCTGCGGCCCTCCAGCTGATAGAGTGACAGCGTGAGTGGATCGCGTAGCGTAGGGCGACCCGTCGGGCCTGCGGCCCTCCAGCTGATAGAGGGACAGCGTGAGTGGACCGCGTAGGGCGAGCCATTGGGCCTGCGGCCCTCCAGCTGATAGTGTGACAGCGTGAGTGGATCGCGTAGCGTAGGGCGACCCGTCGGACCTTCGGCCCTCCAGCTGATAGAGTGACAGCGTGAGTGGATCGCGTAGGGCGAGCCGTCGGGCCTTCGGCCCTCCAGCTGATAGAGTGACATCAGCGTGAGTGGACCGCGTAGGGCGAGCCGTCGGGCCTGCGGCCCTCTGGCCGACAAACTGACAGCGTGAGTGGATCGCGTAGCGTAGGGGGACCCGTCGGGCCTGCGGCCCTCCAGCTGATAGAGTGACAGCGTGAGTGGATCGCGTAGGGTGAGCCGTCGGGCCTGCGGCCCTCCAGCTGATAGAGTGACAGCGTGAGTAGAGCGCGTAGGGCGAGCCGTCGGACATGCGGCCCTCCAGCTGATAGTGTGACAGCGTGAGTGGATCGCGTAGCGTAGGGCGACCCGTCGGACCTTCGGCCCTCCAGCTGATAGAGTGTCAGCGTGAGTGGATCGTGTAGGGCGAGCCGTCGGGCCTGCGGCTCTCTGGCCTATAAGCGGACAGCGTGAGTGGATCGCGTAGCGTAGGGCGACCCGTCGGGCTTGCGGCCCTCCAACTGATAGAGTGACAGCGAGCGTAGGGCGAGCCGTCGGGCCTTCGGTCCTCCAGCTGATAGAGTGACATCAGTGTGAGTGGATCGCGTAGGGCGAGCCGTCGGGCCTGCGGCCCTCTGGCCGATAAACTGACAGCGTGAGTGGATCGCCTTATCAGCTTGACAGCTCTATCGAGTGACAGCGTAATTGGACCGCGTAGGGCGAGTCGTCGGGCCTGCGGCCCTCCAGCTGATAGGGTAACAGTGTGAGTGGATCGCATAGCGTAGGGTGAGCCGTCGGCCTTCGGCCCTCCAGCTGATAGAGTGACAGCGTGAGTTAATCGCGTAGGGCGAGCCGTCGGGCATCGCTTTAAACTTGATTTTCTCAATAAACCTAATTGATTGATATATTCCTTATTGTCAGATCTATGTTATCTAGGGTATTGTACGAATAACACGTCCAGTTGAGACACTTCGAGCATTCAAGCTGACATTTTTTTAGTGTCGGATTTCGGATTCCCTCTCGTTACACATAAAATATTGTCCATTACGTTTACACATGTTTGTGTCGTGATTAAAGCGCGAGAGTTAAACGCTAGCATCCCTAACTGTATTGCATATTACAAACAACATCCTTTGATCTAGAATAAGTTGCACTAAAAACTTGAAAATAAAATAAGTAAAAAAAGTTTTAAGTTAAACGGTTTTTATTGCACCAAAAACTAGAAAATAAAAATTAGTTGTAACTAACCGTAGATGCTACTTTTTGTAGATTAGTCACGTGAAACTATTATCACTGTAGTCTTCCCAAGTCGGATGCTGAAAGCCACGTTTAGCCTCTATGTCAGTGGATTAAGCGTATCCTAATCGGAAACTTTTACCAAACTAAAATAAAAACGTGGGGCGTTATTATAAAGAAACATACAAGTTCAAAATATGTAATTGTAGCTTTAATTTTGCAATGAATCATTCATCTGTTCCAACACTTCTACAGAGGTAAATAACTTTTATCAAGGCCAGAACAAAACTTTTTACTCTATTGCTGTCTTGATTTCTATGTGTGTTCTTAAATAACTATAGTGACTTAATCACAATTGCGTACGCCCCACGTTTTTATTTCAGTTTGGTAAAAGTTTCCGATTAGGATACGCTTAATCCACTGACATAGAGGCTAAACGTGGCTTTCAGCATCCGACTTGGGAAGACTACAGTGATAATAGTTTCACGTGACTAATCTACAAAAAGTAGCATCTACGGTTAGTTACAACTAATTTTTATTTTCTAGTTTTTGGTGCAATAAAAACCGTTTAACTTAAAACTTTTTTTACTTATTTTATTACTTAGTAATTTTAAACGATATACAAATATGGTTTTTCTCCTTCGGATATCAATGTTGGAGTCAAATTCGGGATAAAATAACAAAGACCATAAGTCGCCACTTAAGTCTTTTCTGTCTATGATTATGTTCTTATGGTGTTTTTGTTTCAAAACGGAAGTAATTTGACCAAAAAAACATGGACTTATGCTTGTCTAAATCGGCATCTGTAGGACATACAAAAATAACTGTCAGATAGAAAAATTCTATTTTTTTCACTGATTCCGAGGCTAGTAATAACTCAATTTAGCAAAAAATGTCACTTGTGGTTTTTCTTCTTAAGACGGCAGCATAGGTACGTGTGAGAGGGAGGACCCATATCGGTATTCCGCTCCAACTCATGGATACGCTCGCCGCTGGTCGTCTTAAACCAATGTCGTGGCCGGGCCTTTAAGGGTGCGGCTCCACTGAGGCGGAGAGGAGCGGAGATGTGCAAAATTGACCAATTACATTCTTCAAATTCAAAATTGTAAACACTTTCATGCGGTCTCATTGGCCAATTTTGCACATCTCCGCTCCTCTCCGCCTCAGTTGAGCCGCACCCTAAAGGTCGGCAACGCACTTGTAATACCACGAGTGTTGCGGATTTCCATGGGCGACGGTGATCGTTTACCGTCAGGCGATATGTCTGCTCGCATGACTCCTATTCCATAAAATAGAAAAAGTTGCCAAGGCTGCGGTCGTTTCGACCCGCCGCCCGCAGCCGACAGCGGCCTGTCGCCCGCGGCGTCCGAATGGTGTATTCTACAAAGCTCGGGAGTGGTCGTTCTAACTCGTGCGGCGAACGAAAACGACCACTCGCGACCATTCCCGAACACACTTCTTTTCAACAGCCTCTCAACACCGTCCCCTAATGACGTGCAACGACCGTCCCACCATCATGGGATGCGACCCGGCCACAGCTGCAGGAGCGGAAACACACATACTTCAGGAGGAGTATCGTTTGTATATTCAGTTCAGTTCGAAGAGTTCGAACACACTATTTGGACGCCGCGGGCGACAGGCCGCTATGGACCGCGGGCGACGGGTCGAAACGACCGCAGCCTAACGGCCCGGCCACGACATTGGTCTAAGGCGACCAGTGGCGAGCGAATCCATGAGTTGGAGCGGGATACCGATATGGGTACGAGAGGGAGCACCATACGTTTTCCGCTAAGCCGGTCGCCTTAGACCGATGTTGAGGCCGCGGCGTAACGCTCAGTAGCGAATAGCGTAGCTTCCTCTCTCTAACACTCTTTCTTATTAGTGGGACAAAGACAGTTGCGCGCGACAGAGCGTTAGCGATTAGCATTTTAAAGACGCACCCTGTTATATACACACATTCATCTTGGTTTTCTGCTGAACTTCAACTCAAGAACGACGCTAGAGCCTTCCGGATACGCCCCTATGTATGTTTCATATTTTCTTTAAACGCGCAGATCTTCGTGACCACTTAACCGTTTTTAATAGTGTAAGGTGTCATTAGAATCCTCGTGACGTCGCGGGTAACATAGGATATGTGACGTCACGTTAAAGTCAATATGGCGGCCTAAAAAATCAATATTATCTAACCAAAAAAAATAAAAAATGAAAGAAATCTATGGTGTTTGGTATCAAAATGAAGAGCTTCAAACCACGATTATGAACATGTATATAACTTATATGTTTGTAACTTATTCTAGAAAAGCCAGATTCATTAAAATACAATTAAAGCGCAAAGAATAACATGTCATCTAAATGCTATGTTTTGGGTATCAAATTAAAGCATTTTGTATGCAGATTGTAAATATATATACAAGTTATATGTTTAAGTATATGTTTGAAGAGAAAATTCCAAATGTTCTACATCGCACTATTGAAGTTTTTCTTCAATGTCTAAGCCGTGACAGGACTGTCACCGTTGACACATCTTCTTGAACGCCGAGTATGTATGAAACAGATACACTGCACGTACGCGCTTGTGGTCAAGGGGTAAATCGCACGGCTGCTACGCAGCGGTAGTGGGTTCAATCCCCGGCTCGTAACCGATGAGTTTTTCAAATAAAACTTATATACGATAAACGATATCGTTTGATATGCAGTACCGTTCAAAAGTTTAAGTTCACTTCATTATTTCGATACAAAATAGACTTTCGGGCGATATTTTTTTTCCAGTGTTGATATTAAGTAATTTCCCATAGAATCTGAACAATTTTATACATTGGATCCAATAATAATTCCTAGGCAAGTGCAGTTGTCATATTACGTTTGATGATGACATGACTATCAAAAGCTGCCACAGCTGTCTCAGCTGTCCCAACCGTTCGAAAGTAACGGTTATAAGAAAGTAAATTCGAAAGTAATTAATAAGAAATAGCTCAATAATCTGAAAATGATAGCTCAAACAGTCGATCTCGTATCAAAAGAGTGTCTGTCGTATCGTGTATGAGAAGTTTCTAACAAGTATTGGGCCAGCGTTGCGGAGAATGACCAGAATACAATATCAAAAAATAACGTAAGATATGATTCTCAGATCAGAGGAATGTCCCTAAAATACAATCACAATAGCAATTGTGGTCAAACAAAATTAATGCGAATAAAATGTAAAATTTGAAATATCTTAACACTTACATGACATTTAATGTGGGCCGGTGTTTTTCATCCAAAATATGAGCCTACAGTTTTTAGCCTTCATGATAGTATTGATAGGTACAACAACTTCACTAGAAAACGAGCTTAGTCAGACATATGGTGTTATTGGTGCTGGAGAGGAACACTAAACGGGGGGGCAAGGTTTTGACCGTACTGCCGTTGGCTTTTGATGAGATCAGGGTTGGACACAGGGTTTGGCCTTAAAATTTTCGCAGGGAAGTTGGTATGAATGAAGGTAGGTTTGCCTGAAAACTTGAGTCTGACGCAGCTCGCAGGCAAGCGCGCTGGGTGGCCTCGCTCCAGTTCAGGACTTCACCCCTACGCGGATCACGGCTTTCAGCCTCCGCATTTTCTCGAAATGATTTTTCGGACCCGCAGCTCTGAGATTCGTTTTAATGCTACACTTTTCAATTGTATAGCGAAGGAGCGCTGGGAGAAGCTTGGCCTTCGGCCTTGCAAGCCGGCGCCCCTTTAGGGGACAGTTCGGGCCTTTGGCCCTACGCGGAGCTCGGTTTACAGCCGTCGCAGGTTGTGGAAACGATCGTCGGGTCTACGGATCTCAGATTTGTTTTCATGTTACACTATTCCATCACGTAGTGGTAGCGCTGGGCTCTGGCTTCGATTGTTAAGGCAGTTAAGAAGGACGTTTGTACCGCTTGGGCTCGCTTGTCGGGCCTCCGATCATCGGGCTCGCGCTTGAAACACCCCGATAATTACGCTCTAGGCCTTCGGCCCTTCTTCGGCCTTGCTTTAAATATCTTCCAAGTGACACTTGGGCCCTCTAAGTAAAAGTCTGTGCCTCTGGCTACGGTGGTCCGGGCCGGAGGCTCGGCTTTTGGCCTCGCAAACCAGCGCCTCTCTGAAGAACGATTCGGGCCTTCGACCCTACGCGGAGTACGTCCTACGGCCTTTGCAGGTTGTCGAAAGGATCGTCAGATCCATTTAACGTTACACTATTCCATCGGCTGACGTGGTACCTATTGCTGGGGTTGGCGGCTCGGTATTCAGCCTTGCGAACTGGCGCGCCTCTGAGTGCCGCTTTTGGCCGTACGGGTTGGCCGCGTCTCTACGCGGAGCTCGGCTTTAAGTCTCCGTTGGAGTTCGAAGCGAACCGTTGCACGTTGGGCCCTCCGGTTCCATTATTAAATCAATTAAGAGGGACGGTTGTACCATGTGGGCTCGCTCGTCGTGCCTTCGGCCCTACGCGGATGTGGGTTTTTTAGAAGCCGGGGTATTTGAAGAAGCATGTTCAATTTTCTCGTAGCTCGGCCTTCGGCCGCGTTAAATTTGCAAGCAACATGCTTCGGCCCTCGAAGTGAAGGTCCGGGCCTCCGCGAGCTCAGTTTTCGGCCTCCCACCCTGAAGCTCGCTCTTTGGAATCGCTCAACGTAGATTGATTCCAGTAATGTTCCAGCCCTCACGTGGCGTGCCCTTCGGCTTCGCCCAAAATTAGCGGGATGGGAACTCCTTGGGCCCCAGAGCGAAGCTTCAGCACTCTGTGAAATCAGTTTTTGAAATTCTATCCAACTTTAAGGATTCTCCAGATTCACTAAAAGGTTTCAAATAAATAAAATAATTAAAAAATTAAAAAACACGACTGCCGTTTTAAGCGAACTGAAAAGTAACAAATAATTCAGGTTAATTCTTGTCAACGTATCTACATAATTATAGGCGCTTGTCTTATTACTTACAATATTTTGTTTCGATTGCAGTCGGGGAACCTTTCATTACGGAAAATATTAATATAAGGAGGTTCCCCGACTGCAATGGAAACAAAATATAGTAAGGTAAAGTTAACATCTAGTAAAAATCTTACGATTTAATTACATAGGGATGTAGACCGGGGAACCTAGTTGTACCGTTAATTGTTTTATCCCAAAATGTACATGAATTGCTACTTTAGGTATAACCAACGAAAAGACAACCTACTCGTAAATCTGACAATGACCCAAACCATAAGCGATATTATAATATAAACGCCGATCATGTTTAAAGTTTAAATTCCTAAAGATATCGTACTTAATTGTCGTTACAAATCTGATTGCACATAAGGTATTTATTTTTAATATCACGCTGATGGGTGTCCCTAAAAGTGAAAAGGCCCCTATAAGGTCATGCGGGGCAAATACAACTATGAGGTAAATTCAACTAATGGACATTTCTTTTAAACTGTTTTTAAGAACTTTTGTAAGATACTTAGAACATTCTTTGATTTATTTCAAAAGTAATACAATAGTTGGCAAGTATGATCTTTTTTACACGACTGCCAAAAGGAGAGTATATGTGTTCAGCCCCTATGTATGTTTCATATTTTCATATAAATAAAATAATTAAAAAATTAAAAAACACGACTGCCGTTTTAAGCGAACTGAAAAGTAACAAATAATTCAGGTTAATTCTTGTCAACGTATCTACATAATTATAGGCGCTTGTCTTATTACTTACAATATTTTGTTTCGATTGCAGTCGGGGAACCTTTCATTACGGAAAATATTAATATAAGGAGGTTCCCCGACTGCAATGGAAACAAAATATAGTAAGGTAAAGTTAACATCTAGTAAAAATCTTACGATTTAATTACATAGGGATGTAGACCGGGGAACCTAGTTGTACCGTTAATTGTTTTATCCCAAAATGTACATGAATTGCTACTTTAGGTATAACCACCGAAAAGACAACCTACTCGTAAATCTGACAATGACCCAAACCATAAGCGATATTATAATATAAACGCCGATCATGTTTAAAGTTTAAATTCCTAAAGATATCGTACTTAATTGTCGTTACAAATCTGATTGCACATAAGGTATTTATTTTTAATATCACGCTGATGGGTGTCCCTAAATGTGAAAAGGCCCCTATAAGGTCATGCGGGGCAAATACAACTATGAGGTAAATTCAACTAATGGACATTTCTTTTAAACTGTTTTTAAGAACTTTTGTAAGATACTTAGAACATTCTTTGATTTATTTCAAAAGTAATACAATAGTTGGCAAGTATGATCTTTTTTACACGACTGCCAAAAGGAGAGTATATGTGTTCAGCCCCTATGTATGTTTCATATTTTCTTTAAACGCGCAGATCTTCGCGACCACTTAACGGTTTTTAATAGTGTAAGGTATCATTAGAATCCTCGTGACGTCGCGGGTAACATAGGATATGTGACGTCACGTAAAAAACAATATGGCGGCCTATAAATTCAATAATATCTGACCAAAAAAATTCAATTTTGAATAAACCTATCGAGTTTGGTATCAAAATGAAGAGCTTTGGACTACGATTACGAATATGTATTTAACTTATATGTTTGTTACTTATTATAGAAAAGCCAGATTCATTAAAATACAATTAAAGCCCCAAGAATAATATGTCATCCAAATGCTATAATTTGGGTATCAAATTAAAGCATTTTATATGCAGATTATAAATATATAAACAAGTTATATGTTTAAATATATGTTTGAAGAGAAAACTCGAAATGTTCTATCTCTCGTATCTCCCAAACTACGTAGGTACATATATTATATCTTATAAGTAATTAAATTAGGTACATGATAGGTGTTGTAACGACACATGCGGCGCTGCTGGAGAGGAACACTAAAAGGGGGGGGGGAAGGTTTCACCGTTCCAGGGCCGGGTTAGGCCCTGTCTTAACATTTGTGCAGGGGAGTTGGTAAGAAGGAAGGTAGGTTTGCCTGGTAAATTGAGTCTCACGCAGCTCGGCCATTGCCCTAACAGGTAAGCGCGCCGTCGGGCCGCGCTCCAGGCCTTTGGCTCTACGCGACGCTCGGCTTTTAGCCTCCGCATTTACTCAAAACAAATTTTTGCCCTGACATTTGTTTTAATAATACACTTTTCCATCGTATTGCGAAGGAGCGCTGGGCTCTGGTAGCTTGGCCTTCGGCCTTGCAAGCCGGCGCCCCTTTGGGGGACACTTCGGGCCTTCGGCCCTACGCGGAGCACAGTCTGCAGCCTTCGCAGTTTGTGGAAACGATCGTTGGGTCTGCGGATCTCCGATTCGTTTTCATGTTACACTATTTCATCACGTAGTGTGGTAGAGCTGGGCACTAGCTTCGATTGTTAAGGCAGTTAAGAAGGGCGTTTGTCCCGCTTGGGCTGACTCGTCGAACCTCCGGATTCGCGTTTGAAACACGCCGATAGTGACGCTCCAGGCCTTCGGCCCTATGTGGAGCTGGGCTTATTTAGAAGCTTGGTAGCTCAATTTCCTTGCAGCTGCTTTTTCGACCTTGCTTTAAATTTCTTCCAAGTGACACTTGGGCCATCTAAGTGAAAGTCTTCTCTCTGGACTCTGGCTCCAGCGGTCCGGGCCTCGCAAGCCAGCGGTCTCTGAGGGACGATTCAGGCCTTCCGCCCTACGGCCTTCGCAGGTTGTCAAAACGATCGTCGGATCCATTTTAACGTTACACTATTCCGTCGGCTGACGTGGTAGTGCTTGGCTTTGGCAGCTCGGCCTTTGGCCTCGCAAGCTGGCGGCACTCTGGCTGCCGCTGTTGGCCGTTGGCCCTACGCGGAGCTCGGCTTTCAGTCTTCGCTGGAGTTCGATGCAAACCGTTGGGCCCTCTGGTTCGATTATTCGATTTCGATAATAGTTAAGAGAGACGGTTGTGAGGACCGTGTGGAGTTGTGGACTCGCCCGTCGTGCCTTGAACTTCTCGGGCCCCCGGAGCGAAGCTTCAGCCCTCTGCGGAATCGGTTTTTGAAATTCTATCCAATTTTAAGGAATCTTCAGATTCACTAAAAGGTTTCAAATAAATAAAATAATTAAAAAATTAAAAAACACGACTGCCGTTTTAAGCGAACTGAAAAGTAACAAATAATTCCTTCTTCAGCTTAATTCTTGTGAGTGTGTGTCTACATAATAGGCACTTGTCTTATTACTTACTATATTTTGTTTCGATTGCAGTCGGGGAACCTTTCATTACGGTAAATATAAATATATGGAGGTTCCCCGACTGCAATCGAAACAAAATATAGTAGGTAAGTAATTAAGACAAGTGCCTATTATGTAGACACACACTCACAAGAATTAAGCTGAAGAAGGAATTACTTGTTACTTTTTAGTTCGCTTAAAACGGCAGTCGTGTTTTTTAATTTTTTAATTATTTTATTTATTACAAATTAAGAGTAGGTATTTCAATTAGTCGGATTTACCTCATAGTTGCATTTGCTCCGCATGACCTTACGACATTTTTGATAGGCAAGATTATGTACAACTTGTACAAGCAAGATAAATATCAGTAGCCACTTGACCTATATCCCAGCTTAGATGGAGCTGACACATCTCGACACTAAATTGATGCAATTGGCAGACCTCTAGCCCTCGAGGCAAGATGAGGCAACGGGCTGGAAAGCTGTGTAAGGAAGGAGGTAATCTATAGATCCCATTATTTCCTTATACGATAATACGGATAATATTGGTATTATTTTGTAGGATTAGGCTGAATATTTGTAATTACAAATTAATTTAATATATACGAAGCATGTGACGAATTTTATCATTGATTATAATCAATTGTGACTAAGCCTGTGGCAGATCTATTTTTGTACCTACCTGAAGTCATTCCACTTGTTACACACATTTTGTCATTTAATAAACATCTAGAATATTTAAAGCCTTAACTGACTTTTGTATTCGATAAACTCATATTCCTATTATAGGATTGGGCTGAATATTTGGCTTGTCATAAAGTCATTTAGTCTTATCTGACTATTGTATTTGATAAAATAAGGTTTTTATTTACGTACCTAAAAATAAATCCAATATACCTACTATAAACTTACACATGTATTCTTTATTATTCCATGTGTAGATATTTTTGTTCTCAACCAACATAATATTTAAATTGTTCAAAGTTAGGAACATAACAATAATAGTAGTATACACCTGTTACCTCGTATAAAGTTAATTAGGTCAGCCAACATCAAGTCTATTGCATATTGCAATCATTTTAAATAGAGAAATAAAAGTCCAGGTGACAACACAAAAATTGAAACTAACAAGCTCATATTAACAGTAAAAAAGTTATACGACTCATGGAATTCTAAAATCGTAAAACGTCGAGTTGGCAATAAACAATTTAGTTTTTTTTTTAATTACATAAGTACGCGGTACATGCAACCATAGACCAAAATAGCGGACTAACGAGTTAACAACCAAGCCTAGGATAAGGAGAATAAAATTGTCGTCGGCACTTAAATAGTCACATTCTCGAGTGATTACAAATAGTCAGATCATTACACTATACCAAAGGGACTTACTACCTTTTAATGTTGAGTTCAGGACGACCTTACTGGTTGCAGTTATTTGCTATGAATTGGTTTCAATGAAAAAGGTTAAATTGGTTTAGACTTCCGAATCAATTTTAATAATTGAATTGACTAACTATCCAAAACAATGTGAACTATGCTGAGTGAACTCTGCTTTCTCTGATTTTCATGTATCAGTACTGATGCATATCTAAAATTAAATAGGAAATAACTACTAGCGTATATTATATTATACTATACATACTATAAACTGCTTCATCATACGTTACCTAGGCATACTTACATTATATAATGCCCAAGGTTTGGCAAATGCAGTGTAGCTCGTCTAGCCGCAACATGGACAAAAGATCACCAGGAGTCGCTGGATTACCTGCATCCAACCCGGTGTATGTGGAGCTCCAAAGGGGAGACCTATATTTAGTAGGGGACGTCTAATATGACTTAAACGATGAAGCACAAATAGGGGCAGATAGCGAGAAGCGATTTTATTTTATGTTATGTAGTGATCATACAATAAAATTAACCTATTGCCACGAATAACAAACTAACTAATCTATTGCGAAATTGTTTCAACCTTTCAAAAAGTAATCAGAGGGCGGCAAAATAGGTTGCTCAATTAAATAATTAAGTGAAGCTTTTAATTGAATTGAGTAATATTCATATATGAAGAGCAATTAAGCATCACGCATAAGAGGAAACACGATAATTCCTATGCATGAAACTGTTTCGATAATTGTCTTAATGGACTATTGCCCGCCAAACACACTCGATGTTATATGACGTGTATTAATTATAATTATTGAGATTATTTATTTAAATGTGAAGGCAGGTTTTTATAGCTTGAATTGCTTCTGTAATGTATTTGTAAACTAAGTAATCGTCAAATAAACTGATACCAAAAGCCTAAGGTAATGTGTTTCGCAAACCAAAATCATCACGAAAACAGTTTCAATCTATGTAATATTAAATTTACTGATTATTAAAGCAGCAAATCAGGGTGGCAAAATAGATGTTTGGAAGAATTGATTTTTTTTGTGGCTAAAAGTGTAGGTTCTTGTTTTAACTTTATTTCAGTCATTTCGGACGGTTTTGTTGTGTTAGTAACACAGCTAGGCTAGGCAAAGGATAACGCTACCTGAGTTTATGGTACCGACCACATTCAGTTATCAATCAATCATTTATTCTTATCATCACAGATGATCTTAGTATGTATACATAAGTGCGCGTTGGTCTACGATGAACTTCATAACTCAATTATATATCAAATGAATAAAGACAGAAAAATATTATTTAACTAGGTACTTTCATTCTCATTTATCCGAAGGTCCTATTCGCTACGCAAAGGTCACATAAATGATATAGACAAAGGTACGAAAGTCATTAAAGTTGAAAAATTGTATGCCGTTGTATTTGGGCCTTAGTAATGAGTTTGATTGCCTTGAAATCAATACGAGCTGCATTATTTGAGAGGTTTTGTTCATACTTGTCTCGAACGTATTGAGATTTTCTTTGTTATCCATGAGTCATTATTGTCAGGTAAAATTTTGGTAAAAGAAGAAGAAATACCCATTTTAGCAAAAAATATTAAGATCACATTTTTTAGTCATCTTAGTCTTATGTTTATTAATATTTAAATATTTAGCGAACCTAGGTGACTCACGTAATTTAAGCTGATAATTCCTCGTGTATCGTTTGGCGGAGAGTATTCCTGATCAGTAACCTTTTAATGTGTTACTAACACGGTTCATTTTATATTCTAGTATTATGTTTGAGTTTTTAATATTATAGCAAATGGTCGTTTGCTTTTTTTTCATTTAGATACCAGTTGTCACAAATCAAAACGATTGCTTAAGATAGTTTGATATTAGACAACAGTAGTAATATTGCTTTGGTACAGTCATGGACATACATATATATACAAATTTAGACCTTTTGCTAAAGACATAAGTAATAAAATGTATACATAATCATTGCTTATGAACAGCGTTGTAATCCAAAATAATACGCACCTGCAATTTGAATCCTAGTGCTTTGTTGTTAGAATTCAAATTATGACAAGTTATTGTCTTAAGATGTAGCGTTGTTCATGATATGCGTCGATGTACCTATGCCCTTCTTTAAGTAGGTACCTACCTAAAGAAATAGTTGATAAAATAATTCATTTAATATTTTATCAGCACCTTTTGGCGAATTGTCATAATTATACTACATATTCGGCGATATTACCATTTCATATAACTAGGTATTAAAACAGTTTTCTCATTTAATTTACTTACATCTTACGCACGAATAGCTAAATAGTTCTATAAAGGTGCATTCAGACCAAAAGAGCATTCGCTGTTCTATCCCCCGCTCTACGAAATCAACCAGTCACGTTATGTGTAACGATCGAATTTCGTAGAGTGAGGGATTAGAACAGCGAATGCTCTTTTGGTCTGAATGCACCTAAACATGAATCATCGTTGCGTTCGTGACATATTTAATTTACAATTATTACCAAATTACACAATTTAACTAGCATTTGATTATAAGTCTAATTAAGTTATTTTATTGTTTTTTTATCAGCACTCACTAATTATGCAAAGGTGTTCAGAATAATTCATAAGCCATGACTGCTTTCAAGTCAAATAAAAAAGTCAGGTAGTCAAGAAAACAAAAAGTTACGACTCATCTTTTGTTGTCAATTTTATAGGGAGTCACTGAGAGTCATAACATTTGTTAGATTTATGGCCTTCGAGCATTAAGCCATTGTCTCCAAAATGAAGGCTACTGTTCGACACAAAAACAACACCTTTTTTCTAAATCTTCATTCACATCTATGGGCGTAATCTTAGGGTAGTTTTGAGTTGCATTTGAATAGCTCTATCGCTGCTTTACTGCAAATTGGTTGCCTTTAAATTTACCTGTTCAAAGTTCCTTCACTTCACAACAGTAGAACATACCTGTTTTTATCTGTGCACATACGATCTCTGTCTATTTATTACTCACTTCCTCCATTACGCAATTTACTTTTGCAAGCCTCTAACATACCTTTTTAGGACTTCCTATATTATAATCATAATAGTGTACACCACATGCGTTTATCCCCGTCTTCCGCTCGTATCTATGTTGCCGGCACAAACTTGGTAAACGAAGTTGTCCGGACTCAATAGGGATCCTCATGCCTCGAAGGAGACCTCAATTAGAGTCCATTTGTGTTAATCCGCTAGTTCTGTTGACCGGATAAGCAACGGAGACGATCGTTTGATGACTCATTGTTAATGACGTAATAGAGAAATGGTGTTGGAAAAGTATGAGATCCCTAAGCGATAAAATCCAATAAATAAGTCATTCTAGCTGTGGATTATGACCAGATTAAGGATAGTAACGTAATAAGTCTAAGCTTGAGAAATACTCTTGAATCCGAAACATCTGTATGGAATTGGTTTGATGCAGAACTGTTTAAGGAATTTCGTACTTAAGTACGAAACTTTACTGCTAAAAAACGCTTTTGAAGTAAAAGTTACATTTGACCGTAAGGTTAATGATACGACTGTCGTAATGTCGTTACCCTGATACGGCTTCAAAGCGACACTAAGAACATTTTATGGTTCTGTAATAAAATTGACAATTGCAACCACGCAATTTGCAAGCGGGCTTCTTTTGTAGATTAAAGCCGGTGTTATTTAAAATTCAGGAGGTGCCTTACCTTAGGCTTATGATACTCTATGAGAGGTGACCGCTGCATTCCAGTCACGTCTGCGTCCTGTGCCTTGTCAGATTTAGGTGGTGCAAGTATAGAGCCTTTTTATAATCTCGAGCTTTGAAAAAAGGTCCGCATTTCCCCAGTGTAATGTATACTTTAACTGAGAGCGCGTTTTATTGGCGCTTCGTGTTAGTTGTTCGAACTACTTACTTCTAATACATTGTTTAGCTTAGTATGTATTTAAGTGTGTAGCGCTTTCGTAAATGAAATACTTAATACTTTGTATCATTATTATTCAGCATTAAAACAGTATTCGTAATGCTAATTAGATACACACGAAATTAATACAATATTAGGGAAAGGATGATAGAAATAAAATGTCGATGTATGCAAAAATTATCACAATGGCTTTATTAAAGTATATAAATAGTATACTCGTGACTTAAATTATATGGACAGTTATTTACATTATTTACAAAGTAACATACTCTACAGCAGTCTTATAGAATGTATTTACACCAACGTTACGAAACATATACATACGCCTTTTGGAGTGGCGAGAAAATACAAAAATAGATTAAATTTTTAATTATTTGGTATAATAGCGCGTGTTGCAATGACATAAAGATTCACATGAAGCTGACTAAATAGTTTACATTAACTGAGTTCATGAGAAGCGCGACTAGACAAGGTAGGCTTGACCTGAGGGTTGGGTATCAATCAAAGGGGGCGGGGGTGGCCAGTGCCGAAATTCCCGCCGTCGGTTGGGATTGCTCCCTCCGAGTTCTAACGAGGAGTAATCAGAGTCTATTGACGAATAAATGTGATCCGATGGAGGTCTTCCATCAGGCCCATACGACGCCTGCCCTTGCTGTGAACCCACTTCCCCGAACTCAGGCCCACCATTCATGCCTCCAGTAGGCCCTCTCATCTTTTCCGTAAACGAAAACGACCGCATTGTTCCGTTTTGCATGCCGCTTCGCATTGTGTACGAATTTATATTATTTCTGTAACTAGTTGATTTCTTATTATGTCTCTGATCCGGCATCGCATACCATAATTTCTCCCAAAATTTACTTTGGCCCCACCGTACTCTAGAGCTTGTTTTTAATAAAGGCTTTAAATCGGGATCGCATTGTACTTCCGGTAATACTGAGCTATCTTCTATTATGATTAAACTATAAAATCGAGATTTTAGGATTTCGTGTAATGTTTGTCGAAATTCAAAACGCGACCATTCCGTTTCGATGAAGTTCCTAGTGAGAATTATTATAATACGCTTAGAGGCTTCGGCTGCTTCTGGCAGCGGCAATGTGCACTGCATGTAGGGCGAATTATGCTGTGGGATGTCTCTATAATGCAAACAAAGGTGATACGAGGGGCTTCCATTTTCCAACTCAGCGGCTAACGTTTGAATAACAAAGTCATCATCCTTCGGGCTATAGCATACGTAGGCATCGTACAATTTATCAGTGTCATCGTACGCCCCGGTGAATGGGAACAATCTTATTCCGCAACTTGTATAAAGCCAGATGCGAATTGTGTCTCTAAATAAGAAAATCAAGAGGATGACTAGCATGATTAGCATAAAACCCGTGAGCGTAGTCACCATCATGGGCATGTAATTTGAGACCAGCATGTTATCTATAACAGAATCTCCGGCGTAATAGTCACTGCATATCGTGCCGTTGAGATTGAGTTCTTTTTTTTGCGGTAATTGCCCATCGGCGCTCCAACAGAACAAATCGGGGATGTCTACTATTTTAGGAACATTGTCGGCAACAAAGGTTGTAAATCTTTGTAAGTATCTACATTTACACGACCACATGTTATTTCCCAAAGACAGAGCATTTAAATTCATTACGCTATTTAAATTCCAAACAGCAAACTCGACTAGCCTATTTCCATGTAATTTTAATATTTTCAAAGAATACAAAGAAGAAAAAGTGGAATTAGCTATGATGCTGATAAAATTGTCATGTAAATAAAGTTCCTTTAACTGCGTCAAATTTTCAAACTCATAGCCTTTTAAATGTTTCAGTTTATTACTTCCAAGATTTAATATTATTAGGGAAGATAGCCCAGCGAACGTTCTATTTTGTATGTTCTCGACTCCACTTGAATTTACATACAGCGACCTCATATTTTTTCGCCCGATGAATGCATAATTTTGCAATTCTTTAAAGTTGTTACCATCTAAGTAGACCTCGGTTGCATCCATGGGTATTTTTTCTGGAATTTCAATCGAGAGCTTACTTGAGCAGTCGACTACATTTGTATTCCAGGTTTGATCGTGATAACAAGAGCAATTATAGGGGCAGGTCATTTGGCAATCACATGCAACGTAATCGCAACAGTGGCACAATGTGAAGCAATGGGTTTCATACGGGCACAAGAAATCAGCAGATTTTAGATTACTGAGCGGTAAATGGGTAACGCCTCTAGTATGAGTCATGTTACAAAGGACATTTTCGAGGTCCATTATCCGAGGGTGCTGCCTCATCGCTGTCATATTGTTTATCATGGGTAACCACTCCATAGAGCAATCGCAATTAAACGGATTTCCTCCGATATAGAACTCGGGCAACGACTTGTTCGAGGGAACCGGGGACAGCCGGAGGCTGTTGATATCTAAATGAGATATCTCATTTGCGTAAATATCAACCCGAGTGAGATTGCGTTTCTCCATAAATGTGTTTACTTGAATATTATTTATGTGGTTATTGTTTATGAACAGCAGCTCTACGCTATTAGGGATAGCCATAGGCGATATTTCAACAATACGGTTATGGCTTACGTCTAATGTTTTTATGTTAAGTTCATCTTGAAGTTTATAATAATTGCCTAAATGTTCTATAAAATTACCATGTACATCAAGCCACTTTAATTTACTGGGTATGAAAGCATAATCAAACCAAACTAGATGATTTTCAGATAAGTTAAGCCAAAGTAAAGACAGCAAAGTTGAAAATACTCCATTTATATCAGATACGAAATTACCGTCTAATCTTATAGCTTCTAACTGAGAGTTTCTAATAAAACTCCCCCTTTCTATAGACTGAATCTTATTTTTTGCTAAATTTAATACTTGTAGGCTAGGTACATCCCAAAACATTCCTACTGACAAATTTCCAATCAGATTATCTATTAATCTTAATCCAGTCAATTGATCCAAATTCTTAAAAGAACCATTTTTTATATCTGTTATTTGGTTTTCACCGAGATCTAAAGTTTTCAACTGCGACAGTTCCCAAATAGCATTAGGAACTTCTGTTAACTGATTGGAACTCAAATCCAATTCCTTTAAATCGGAACAATTCTTGAAAGCTTTAGGATCAATATTAATTAAAAGGTTGTTATTTAAATTCAATTTGCTTAATACAAACAATCCATTAAAAAGGAGTTCATCGATAGTATGTAAACGATTTTCAGCTAAATTTAAAGTGTGCAAATTATACAATGGAAGGAACGTATTCTCTTCAATATATCCAATGGAATTATTTCTTAAATCTAATATCTGGAGAAAGAATAAATCCTTAAACGTCTTACCATCTATCCTCGTCAACCCATTATTGGATAAATTCAGGATGACTAAGCGTATAAGGCCAATAAATGTACTGCCGTCGATATGAGAGCTCGAGAGCTGATTATTAGATAAATCTAAGACAAGCAGCTGTTCTAATCGGTGGAACACGCCTCTGGCTAATTCAAATAGCAGGTTATTATTTAAATATATTTCTCGTAACTCCTTCGTGTTCGTGAACGTGCCCTCGGGTACTATCTGGAGGTTATTGTAGGAAACATTTAATATCCGCAGAGAAATAAGTCCATTAAAGGTTTCACTTGAAATATCGGTGATATTATTATTCTGTAGCCGTAGTTCTTGTAGATTCTTCAAACCGGTGATTTGTGATTCCTCGCTCAAAGACCGCAGATCGTTATCACTTAAATCCAAACTTCTCAGGCCGGAACCACAGTTCTTCCCAAATCCAAGACGGTCCACACTTTTAATTTTGTTATTAGTGAAATTCAGAACTTGCAGGTTACCCAATGGACAGAAAACTTCGGAAGGTATCGCTTTCAAATTATTCTGTCCTAAATCGAGTATCTGTAATTCTCTCAATCCATTGAAAGTTCCCAGCGATAGCTCCAAGTTTTTGTTTGGACTCCAATCGTAGTTTTTAGATCGAATCGACAACTTTTTCAACTCGCGTAA
This sequence comes from Thaumatotibia leucotreta, assembly GCA_025490895.1. Lineage (NCBI taxonomy): Eukaryota > Metazoa > Arthropoda > Insecta > Lepidoptera > Tortricidae > Thaumatotibia > Thaumatotibia leucotreta. The sequence goes on along the minus strand of JALPQI010001083.1, from coordinate 98,626 downwards.
TCCTTCGAACGCGTTGCCGGGTATTCTGAGGAGTTTGCAGTTCTCGAGTGTTAACTCAGCGAGCGACGTAAATTTTTGAAAATAGTTCGCTTCGACATAACTCTCGAAAAGTAGAAGTTGATTGCACTCGACACTGAGACGCTTTACGGCATCGGCGGGTGCATATGTCAGGCTGGAGCCATCTGCCTCGAGAGTTCGCACCCGGCATATTGTGCTCGTCTCGTCACCTTTGGATTGACGTCTGCAATTATCCACGCCAGTAGGAGCATACGCGGCATTAACACCCAAAGTCACTAACAAAAGAGTCAGGAGTTGAAACATTTTCTACACACATTGGTCTCAACTATTCACAAAAGTCACTTCACTTTATTTACAAGTCCTCGGATCAGCTGTGTTACACTTCACTGTTTATGTTGCGCACGTACGATCGTTGCGGGAGGCGGCGAAGCACGTGCCGCCCTCATCGTGGCTGAAGTGCGACTGGCGAGCGTAGGGACCGTCGGCTCGGCGAGAGTAGTGCCGCCCCACTGCACCCCCCCCGCCCCCACATAGTTACACGTTCCCTTGCATGGCGCCACTTGCGCCCACCGCTCTCGCGCAATTATGTAATGTTTTCTTAATCAAACCACCGCATCGCGTAAAAAAGGAAACCTAGATGGCAATAATAGTTATTTATGAATTTTATGATACAAGTGTGGAAAGTAGGCTTTTTTTTCAGGAAGCGTGTCGGTGCCTATAAAACACGAGCGAAACGAGTCAGAAAAAAGCCAACCTTTCAATATATTTATCATACATTTTTACAATGCATTGCGAGGAAAACCAGACTACCTCAGCAGTACCAACCGTGCGGAAAAGTACATACTATGAAAATTTATTCCTACTCACGTGCGGAAAAACATCACTTTCTGAGCATATGCATTGTAGAATTAATTTAATTGCTAAATGATACTTTTATTTAACTTTAAAAGTTTCGTCAAAAATATGATTAGCCATTGACATCAAAATATTATTAAAGTTACCAACATTTCAAACGCTTCAAATCAATATAACGAGTTATGGTAATACAAGTAACAAAGATAACAGTTTGAACATACATTTTACTTTTTATTGCTCTCTAGGCAATACGTTAATGTTGACGGATCATTCGATCTATTTTCATTTTACTGAACTGAAACAGATTAGATAAAAATAAAAAACTAAGTTGCCTTGAAGAGAAAGAGCCATAAAGTACAGCAGTGTGAAACAAGGGCAAAGAGAACATCAAAGTGACAATCAAGAACAAAGTGCAGCTATGTTGCACGAGGGCATCTTTAATTTCTCCCGTTGTTCACTTATTGGATTCCCAGCTCACATAGTTTGGTGAAGACACCCAATAAAGCTACTTTGGCGCATTGTGCCCCTCACATTTGTCTAGAAAAACGTACAGAATTTTCAAACAGACGGGCATTTTCGGGTCAACAAATTCCGGTATCTCTGATGGAGTTGAAGAGGTGCGAAGTTAGTGGGAGTTGATAATTTGATTTCCCTGTTCGACACGTAAAGTCGTTTACGGCCTAACTGGAAGTTAGCTGCGTACAGAATACGGGCCAGAAGTTTGGTAACAACGTCGGTAATACTCTGGGGTAGCCGAAAATTAGTTTCAACTTACTAGTAAAGCGAGTGTTCGTAGTGAAAATCGCAATCCTTTCATAAATTGTTAAGTAAAAATATGAATAAAGTAGATCGTACTCGTAATAGTACAAATTGTTTCCAGAGAATAGTAAACTAAAACACTAAGAAGCAAATATACAAACAAAATGATCTAGTGAATCTTTAGTGCTGCAAAAACACCTACCTACATCGAAGCAACCACTAAGCTGTCCAATTTAGGCCGCGGTTAACACCGAAAGAGCACAAAAACACCACGACGTTAAGAGGAAAGTTTTCCTTGTTTGTAGACACCCTAAAAACACTTCGACCACTATGATATCCTTAATATTAATGTCTGGTGGCAGTATCCTGTATCAAAAGTTGTCGCTGTCGAGAGTTCTTAGCGCTAGCTTGATAAATGACTTCGCCCACTTTCGCGAACTTGTTCGTGTTTTTTTCTGTTACAGGAGGCTGGATGTCGCAGGCTGCTCGAACGTGCTTGGACTGCCAATGACGGGTGCTAACGCGACCTCGTATCATCCTGTAGGATTATACGCAACCCTGTCGTTTTTAAACTTACTCTTTATTCCTCAAATTTTATTGTCCCTCTGTATTTTAACGTTAAGCGATTCTGAAGTTGAAGATGATACATTTTGAGTTACAGTAAGAGTAAACAATAAATTAGTCCAGGATATATTGGTGAAGACCTGGCCCCTATACCACAAAACTTTACAAGCGTACAATTCTACAAAATTGACAACTTTTTATATGGAAATTTATACAATTTTGTAGAATTGTACGCTTGTAAAGTTTTGTAGTATAGCTCACAGAATGTACTCTTTGTTTTATTTATTTGTTTATTTATAAGAAACATAGTTCAAACTTTAACAATATCATACAGACTCGTTTATGATGTCCTCAATAACAGGCAATAGCACTTACAATATTTTACTTCATATTAGACGATACATTAAAATTAGAACAATATCAAATTAGAAAAACAAAATGAATTATTGAACTAAATGTGAATACAAAATTTTCGGCCTCCATCCACAAATGAAAATGATTTAGGTATGTAAATCGTCAAGAAAAACTTTGGGCTGACTTTAGTTTGATAAATGCAAGAAATTCTTAGACTACTTTAGCAAATTATTTCTATTAAGATTGTTACGATACTTCTGAATTTATAGTCCCACATTTTATGTTGGATATAATCTGGTCCATTAGAACCAGAGACACGGCTACATGCATTATTTAAAGCGAGGAAGTGTAATTAAAACGCGCTTTATTCTGCCTCCAGATAGTTTATTCCATTGTTGCGTAGAGGTCTTGGTAGAAATCCTGTTATTGGTAGCGGGTATCTGGCGGAATATTAACGCATTGCCACCGTATATCAAGTACTTTCTATTGCGGAATAAGGGTTCAATGGAGTAAATTCACGTATAATATTCTTATTAAGTAACTCTTTGTAAGTAACGTGTAATTACAAAATATCTGATATCATTCAATTTGTTTCGGGTATCTCAACAAGGTCAATTATGTTTAGCAGTTGAAGTTAACTAATATTTTATTATGTATAATTATTATTTTTAAATTCTCAGATCTTTAACATTCATAAAATATAAGAAAATAAGAGTTATACCTCAATAACAGAAGCTGCAAAAGTGTAGTACAAAAGCTCGTAACTTAATTGCATCGTACGTTTCATTCAATATGGTTTCCGATCACGGCATCATAGATGGCGTTAGTAGTCTTAAACGCAAATGAAGTTGACTGTGTTATATCATTGGAATAAACTATTTTCCTCGGATTGTAGAAATAGGTTTCAACAAGGATTGAATGTCAGAAGGTTCCTTTCGAGAAATCGCTCAACAGAACTTTTCTATAATAATTATTATAGTAACATGATAACGTTCTATCGTGTTCCTATACTATAGGTACTAATCAGGATCAACTTGGATTACCGTAAACTGCTAATTCCTTAATTTATTTACTGTTCCTTAAGACTTTTACGTGTCAAATACGAATGTTCAATGACACTATAAAATTACATGAACTTTTAATTATTACATTAACTATTATAAAACATTAATAAAAAAATATACTTAGTGACATTTTGCACCTATTTGGTTTAGTAATTGAACCAGTTAAAAGAGTATGCGCGCCATAATGCATTTACTTCAAGAAACTCTACAACAGAGTATAATGCTTAATTTAACGACAACCAGAGTCTTTCGCAGTTGATTTTTTCTATGGTAAGCACATCTGCTACGATATTGTGGGATTATCTTAATTTATGAGTTAGAATAGAATAGCATAAAGCTATTTATTCAGGAATTTAATACATAACAAAACTTGAAGAAAATAACATTGATAAAAAATCATTCCTGAAAAGGCTTTCACTTAGTTTTGTGTCAAGGCATCTCTTGGATTAGGTACCTACTGGACGCTGGTCTTCCGTGGAAGCCCTTTCAAGCAAGCGCAACAGGCACGCTTTACAATATTAATTAAATCTTAACTACTAAAACATATGAGTTAAGTAATCTTGTATTCCTCTGGCCGTATGGTGACGGCAATAAGAATACATTTGTCGCCACCCCAACTCCTCCTGCGGGTGTCGTAAGAGTCGACTAAGGGATTGAAGTGTCACTGACCATTATTTGATAAAAGATTGATGATGGGCAACAGCGTCATCAATCATCGTAGTGGACACATTACTCGCGATCGCCAATCCGCATGCCCAGCGTGGCGATTATGGGTATTTTCCTCCTAATGCGTCTATACGCATAGTTAATAGGAGAGGCCTACGTCTAGCAGTGGACTATCATAGGCTGATGAATGGATGGATGAATCTTGTATTTCTTTTTTTTTATTATTTTACAAAAGTACTAGGTAAATAATAATATTATAATTAAGCAGCTGCAAAGCTTCCTTCATCTCTTATATCTTCGTATCTGCCGCGATCGCCACCTGAGGCTGATACGCGACACAGGCCGTTGCGTGTTCTATTCAAATCAAGGAAGCTTTATACTCGCCGGTATAGGAAACAGAACGTTTTTTTGCTGTCTTCGTAACCATTTGTAATTTCGTTTTATGGTATTTTTAGTCAGAGGAATATGCTGCTGTTTTAGCCGAAAGTGTCCAAAAATTGTTCATGAAAATCACGAATTTTGCATTACTCACATTTTTAGCTCAACTTAAGAAATAAATATAGGATTTTATAAATCTATTTGTCAGCCTCTGTAGCCTAGTTGGTAGTGACCCTGCCTACGAAGCTGGAGGTTCCGGGTTCGAATCCCGGCGAGGGCATTCTTTGTGTATTTATTTATCACAAATGTTTGTTCCTTGGTCGTGGCTGTGTATGTATCTAAGTATCTATACGTATCTATCTATTATATATATCGTCGCCTGGTACCCACGTCACAAGCCTTAATTGAGCTTACCGTGGGACTAGGTTGATTTGTGTAAGATGTCCCAATATATTTATTTTTTATTTATTTATTTTATTATAATAATTGTAAAAGATCCTGATTCTGGGTAGATATAACGTAACAATATCCAAATTAAAAGAGTTAAACCCCATTATCCATCTACGTCTCTTAACTTAGCAAGCCGCTAAGTATTGTTTGTCCCTTTCAGTCTTATCAATATGTGTATAAGATAGAAAAGGTCAAACAATACTTAGCGGTTCCCTTAGTTAGGAGGCGTTTATGAAAATTGAATGTCACAAATGAACCCACATAAACATAAATTATATAAAAAGAAATGCTTATTGTTTCCTTTCCACAGTTCTCTTATGGGGTATTAAATCACCACAAACAAAATTAATATTTTCTATTGGTGCATTCCATGAGAAAGTTACGAATACAATTTTTGGTCTATCATTATTTTATAAGTGGGTGTTTGTATTTATAGAGAATTCTTGCACTTCCATATATTTCTAAGGTAGCTGTCATAGCCGTCATGTTCCCGACAAAGTAGACTTTTTCGTGAAATACACCTATTCAGCTAAGTATTAATACCAAAAACACGATTTTATCAACCATTCTCTTAAATAATAAGTATTACCGCTCATGAAATCTCTCGTACAAGCCAAAACTCGAACTGATACCACCGAATCGAAACGTAATGTATAAAGTTCCTCTGTGAATCTGCCAGAGGCGATACCATAACACATCGATATCGAGGATCGACATTAAAACTAGACAAAGCGGCGAAATTTAGAGCCCACACCTATTCAAATCGATCTGATAAAGCTAACGGTTCCAGTGCTAATAGTTACGATAACTTATTGTAGATGTCATTGGAAGAGTTTGATAAAAAGTTTGTCATTGTTATTATATCTTCTTTAAAAATCAAATCCAAGTAATAGTAGAGTAATTTCATTTGACTTTATTGTATTTGCTTTATGTATTGTTTTTAATTACTCTGAAATAAATAAAAATAATTAGTAAAAAAAACATACATTAAGGATCCACGGAAAGAACCTGTCTAGTCAATTCAAATTTCAGAAGGTGACAACAACAGAATAAGATGCATCGTTGTCCTGATTTTTATTAGGATTAAACATGTTTTTTTCCGTGGACTCTTCACATATTCTAGGTATCATAGATAACTACCCAACGCACTCTACGTTTTTCATTTTCATTGTTGTTGTGTTATAAATCAATTGATTTAGCCAATACAACTAATCATAATAAAATTATTGGGCGATTAGTATTTTATTATTTCTAAACACGTGTTATATTATGACGTTTATTTAGTCAACGAAGATAACACGCTTGTTTAAACTACCACAAAGTGTATGAACCAATCGTATTACTACGAACATCGTAGTATACCTAATGGTTATATGTATAATTGTATATCCATACTTTTATCAATGAAACTACTTATTTGGGTGATTAATAATCATTTGGTAAGCAAACATAACGTTGTGTACAAATCAGGAAAATTCCATAACAAATCTGATTGAATATTTAGAAACCTGCAAATACACTTTTTAAGTACATATTTGTTTAAGTTGCTTTGTATTGTATTACTTTAAATATTGTGAGATATTGAATAGTATTCTCGTTTTCATCCAAAATATTGATTTCCTTGAAACATAAACAAACAGAAATTGCATTTGCTACATTTTATTGTTTGTTATTATAGTTGGCAGGTCACCACTTATAATCAAAAATTTGGCGTTGAAAATAGGCACTGTGCACTGTTAGATCATCGTCGTCATCATTATTTCAGCCAAAAGACGTCCACTACTGAACATAGGCCTTTTGGACCTCTTCATACACCGCTTAGAAGTGACTTGAATCATCTGCCGGTGATCTTCATATTATCAGTCTATCTTGTGGGTGGACGTCCTACGCTACGATTGCCAATAATTTTGAAAAAAAAAATGGTACTGAGAAGTCACTCTGTTAATGCTCTTAATTCAAGATTTAAATAAAAAAAGAATCTGCATTTTATTTCGTTGTACTCTTGTACACCGAAATAAAATGCAGATTTTTTGAGAGATACAGTCAAAATATGTATCGAAAGAATCGATATGATAGAGAATTTGTATCGTTCTTATTAAGGTGCGTTTAAACCACAAGAGCATTCGCTGTTCTAGCGCCCGTTCTAAAGAAATCAACCAATCACGTTTTGTGTACCGATCGAATTTCGTAGAGTGGGAGGTTAGAACAGCGAATGCTCTTTTAGTTTGAACGCACCTTTACACAGAATTAAAATTCATTGGTACATATTTTTGAGCATTTGTATATACACCTTGTTTTGCTTTTGACAATACAACCTCAAAAGACAAGCTTAACCCGATTTGCTCATAAAGAGATACGACATTTCAGCAACTAGTTCAGATTATCGATCGGCACGTCATCAGTGTCCCAGTGAACCGGTTCTGCATAATCAACGCCGCTCTATTGGAGAAGTGATTGCAGCGATGCTCTAGTTGACGAGCAATCTTCTGCTAATATCCTTCGACTCGATTGGGACGTGCATGTTTAATTTCCTTGTTGCTGTTGTGTTGAGATAGGAGACGAACAGTTTGTGCGAAAATTTCATTATTGAGATGCAAAGTATAAAAATGTGTAGATAAGGTACCTAGTTATAAATATAATTATTATGACTCCTGTCTTGTCAGGGCATTTCTCCGAACGTTTCAGCCGCCGTGACTTCGATGGCAACATTACCACCCGATTTCCGTTGGTATGTCATACATTTTTTGGACATTTACGAAATATCATTTGATATTCACAAGTGCTTTACGGTGAATGAAAACATCGTGAGAAAACCTGCGTACAACTGCGAAGTAATTCAAGGGTGTATGTGAAGTCCCCAACAAGTACTGATCCAGCGTTGGGACCACGGAAAATGTCATTTGCCAAAAATGGCCAGAATATAGAATACATACATTTTTTGGATATCTTGATAGTTGTCAACTACGTTTATCAACAAATCCAAAAGTTGTTACATCTCTCACGGGATTCGTTTCATAAAGCTGCCACCGAAGGCTCGGCGGTTGAAACGCTCGGAGAAATGCCAGTTAGCATAGAAATATGACGATTGGTGCCCGGTTCGTCACATGTAGGTTAACCCTATCCAGATTTAAATAATACTTAGGTATCATACATGGACACACTATACTCTTGCTTGCCCGCGTAGCCATTCCCTACGCATAGGTTATGTAAGGAGGCCTAGAATAGTGGGTGGAGATAGACTGATGATGTTTGTATAATACAAGGTAATATCATCAGTTGACAACCAAAAAACACTTAGTAACAAATACTTACTTAAAAAATCGTATCTCAATTCAGATTCTATACTGAAATACGAGGAAAACTCAATACCTACTTAAAAAATCGTATCTCAATTCAGATTATATACTGAAATAAAGTATAAGAGCTTGTGGTCGAGCGTCAAAACGTACGGCTGCTACTCAGAGGTCGTGGGTTCAATCCCCGGCTCGTACCAATGAGTTTTTCAAAAACTTATGTACAAAACATTATTTGATATTCACAGGTGCTTTACTGCGAAGGAAAACATCGCGAGGAAACCTGCATACATCTGCAAAGAAATTCAAGGGTGTATGTGAATTCCCTAACAAGTACTTGGCCAGCGATAGGACGACGCCAAAATGTGCCTATTTTTTACTTTGATGTCGAGTTGCAGAAAAATGGCCATAATACAAAAAAAATACAATATCCTAAAGGATATACATACGAATTGTGGCCCCATCTAGAGGTGGAAGCGCAGTTACAGCCTTTTCTTTGGTCGACAGTATGCACGACAAAGTTACTAGAATCACTTTGTTAAGATGTAGACGGGGACTAAGCGTCTCAAGTAGCGTATAAGTAGCTCGTGAAGTGCAATGTTTTACAGAGTTCCGATCAAGATTCGACTTGGAAATTTTTAGCGAGTTTATTTGACTCGCGTTTCCCAAAGTTTTGAGATAACTATTGCTTTATACAGGGTGTAAGTCTAATACGGGCGAAGCTCTTAACGGGTGTTAGTTTACGACATAATAAGTGCATTCAAATAACTTTTTCTTAAAATTAGAGCAACAAATTTTTCCATACAAAATAATTCGACGCGCAATGTAGAGCAAAATACGCGAGTTAAATACTCGTTGACAGCTAATTTCAAAAGCAGATGACATAACTGCCATGTCAACAATAACAAATGTTCGTACCTACATTGCTGCTCCGGTAATCTTAAAAAAATTCTGTGGGGTCATAATTAAGAGTAACTTTAAAAAACCTTGTAATCTATGATTACACAAATGAATCCCATGCCTGGTTTAATTGATCGCTCGTATTAGACTTACACACTGTATTATTTAGATAGCAATATTTATTCCGTGCGCTAGTAGAAAACGAAAATAATGTGAACACACCTAAAGGTCTCTGCCCACTAGACCGTAGCATACCATGACCGTAACATGAACGTATCAGACACGGAATGTGAGACGACACGGACTAAGTACTATGCCCACTATAACGTGTGTATATCGTTTCATATCCGTGCTAAGCCCGTTTAGTGACCGTTGCATCCGCGTCGCAACCACGTATCATCCGCGTCGCAACTACGTATCATCCCCGCAGTATGAGCGATTCATATCCGTCGATATATCAGTTTCAAATTGTTTTCGCGCCCTTTAGACTACTATCGCTCTGCTAGTATTTTCTTAGGAGTTTATTTCTACATCTATTTTTCTGAGCAGACATCGTAAACTGCGATCGAAATCCATTGAAGTACTAGAGTTGTTACTGAGTCAAGTCAAAGTCAAAAATTATTTATTGAGTAGGCTTAGCAACAAGCACTTTCGAATAATCAGTTATACTACTTATACATTTATATGGCGGAATGTGTTTATTTATCATTAATATTATTAAAGTATTAAATTACACTTATCAATATCTAGGTAACCTAGACACTGATAAATGTAATCTATGATATTAAACCGTCGAATGCTGCAACTTTGCCAACCTGCTACAATTTTGCCCATTTTACAAAAACCCACTTTTCTACCAAACTATTACATATTCTTTTCTTCTATAAATAGTAAAATTTGTAGAATTTATCTGGCAACCCATTTCAACATATTTTTTCCTGGCAGCACACCTACTTTTAAACTCAGTCGGTGTTAACGCTTAGAAAGCAACCAATTGTTTTTTCAATGTTTTCAAAACTTTTATTATAAGTGCGAAGATATCTGTTATAGCCACTTGTGGAGTACTCATATGGCAAGTAAATATGCTCTTTGCGATGTTTTATGAAGTTTTTCATGTAAATAAACTCTTTTAAGGCCAGAATGACGACGGGCAATGTTGGGAAAGGTTTCTTAGAATGTACATGTCCCAAAATTGCCTGGTCTAGGGTTGACACTATATTTATTTTATAAAAAAAAATATGAAAAAAAAAATAGTTTTATTAATTAAGTCTTTAGCTACTATTAACTATTTGTTATTTCAACCCTTACAATACTGAAATTTTGCAAATTAATAAAAGAAATGCAATTTTTTTAAGTAGTAAAATTATTGGTGTCTATTTTGTTTGGCACAACCCTAGCTACGCTTGGGACAATGTATGGAAATGCTGTAGAACACGTCACAACTATGCCTATGTCGTAAAAAAAATACTTGCGTAGTATTTAGTGTATTCTACTGGCACCTTGGCTTAGATATGACTGCTATAAAATTAAAAAGGGTTTCCATTTTTAAATTCTCCATATATTTTTGCTACAACTCCAGCTTTTGGCTACAACTTTGACTGTAACTTTAAATGTTTCTAGTAGCTAAACTATTAGTATTTGGCAAACTTTGAACCCTGATACTAATGTATTTTGAACTAGATTAGCTTAGCAATGTAAGAAAGAGTACAGATAACACATACTTTAAGAGTTACTTGAAAAAAACATGAATTTCCGTGCAAAGTTGTAGCAGTTGACGGAACTGAAACTGCTTGGAATTGGTAAATACATATATTGTCTATACATTTATGAGAGTACATTATGTTCTTGTCATGATTGTCAATGTGACTCCGTCAAGTACTGGTTTTGTTTGATTATTTTTACATCTTCTAATAGTTTTGGAACAATAATTAATTTTAAATAACAATGGAGCAACTGAAAAAAAATCGAAAAAAAAAGATATATCGATTTTGTGTAGGTACATATTGTAATAAAAATCTAAAACCAATAAAATTTATTTTAAAAAGCCACATCAAAATTATGGTTCTTGCCATGTAAAAAAAGAAACAAATTGTGCAATTTATCTGGATAAATTCGTTTAGTTACACGACTTTTAATTATAAAATTGATATTTCTTTTAATTATTTTGTTTGTAAGAAACGAAGTAATATTTTTCGATCTCGATGAAAATCTTCGGTTTACAATCAATTAAGTAAGTTTTTTTCAGGAAACAGCGATGCTGATTATATTGTTGGCTTTGTTTCGCCATAAGAAAATTATTACTCACTACCAAAAGTGAAAAATTTGGAGAGTTTGGGATAAAAATTGTAAATACAATACAAAAATGTAAATAGAACCCGTATGCTCACCGTTTCGCCGCCTGCGCACACCGTACCGGCAACGTTGCGTGCCATGCACGTAGCGTGTCGGGGCCGGCAAAATATTCTCGCCGACAATTCTTGCCGGTCCGCGCATGGCACGCGACGGTGTTGGCCGGCGACGGAACGTCTTAGTGGGCATAGTCTCATACTTTTCTATACAAAGAATATTTTTTTGTCTGATACGTTCATGCTACGGTCATGGTATGCTACGGTCTAGTGGGCAGAGACCTTAAAACTTGCATTATTTCATATAACACTCTTTCAGAACACACGCTGGACTTAAGTTCACATACATTTTTAGTAAAAAATATTGATATGTATTCTACGAACGTGTTTTACGATATGTGTCAAAGACAACAAATACTATTTGGAAATCTGCCGTATTTTATTTATATAATGAAATGAATGATTTCAATTTACATATTATGAAAATGTCTACAAAACTCTAAATATCCTCCAAAACCAACCGATATTTAAAAATAAATCAAAACGGCTTCTGCTGAGAGTAAAACCCAGCGCAGACGAAATGAAAACGCAACTTCAATATTTACGCAAGCACAAGTTATTGAATTTATTCCCAAGTAAAAGTTCGTTATAACTTTTGCACAACTTACGAATTCGTTCGCGATTATTTTGTTTATCATCAAAAATTTTAATTTTAACGATAATTTCTTCGGCTAAAATGTTGACATTTCAGTGAATATTTTACCAACGTTAATAATATGTTAAGGTAATTTGAGGGATCAGATGACTTATCGAGGTTTGTTATAAGGCAAACTAAATTATGAATAACTAACTAGTTATTACTTTATTTGTAATCTAAAACGACGTTTTTTTTATTTGATAGATTGTCTATAAAATTGATCGATACCTATAGGTAGTACAGTAAATTACAATTTTCTTATAAATATTGAAGCACACTTATATTGCGTATGTAGTTCTTTCATATTTATAAATATACAGAAAGCTTACTAATACCTAAATAATTTAAAATAATTTAAACAACATTGTTGCGAACGCAACCCTTTTTTTATATAATATTACATTAATGCAGTAGCTAAACGCACCTTCGGCTCGCCTACTATTCGGAAGCTTCTTCTAAGCTCCAATAGCAGCGCTCCACATACGCTTTCCCGCGGCCAATTAGAATTAAGTTAGAATAACGTTCATACTCGTAGTTTCAAATCTTGCAAATCACTCTTTCATCATCATCCATACCAACCACTTGTACTCAACCGTTATATTGGCACTATCTTTTGTAAACCAAAGTACCTATTTGATTATACCAAGTCTTCTACATATCGAAGTTTTATTTATACGAGTCGTCGAGGACACCTACGGCGGCTACATATGGTCCTTCGCAACCTTCAAGACAAAGGATAGACTAAGCCATCAACGGGTTCATCGAGAAAGTGGACTTTGACCCCACTTTGCCATCGTCATCGCTGTCTTCAGTTTCTTCGGCATAGGAAGAACACGCAGCAGACTTCGCAACTAGGGATCCCAGCGTCACCGGCATAAGGGGGACGTTCGTCGGACACCCATCACATCAGGAGCTCCAGTTCCAGTACATCACATCGAACACATCGCCTGAATACGTAGGACTTGACAGAGTGAGTTCGTTCCAATTCCTTTCTTTCTCCTTCTATACCTATTTTCCTAGGAATTACGAATACATCTATACATATCAGGCACAAATCTTCATCTTAAAATTGCTTATTCTTCACCCAAAATCAACAGCTTCACATATTCCTAACCGTACATAATTACAAATCATAGCTTAATTTCATATAATAATACTGATCTTAAATTAATTGCATATTAAAAAGCCGCCTCCATTCCATATTATCATTGCCTCAGTAACATCGATTTATTCGCTAAATCATCAAATCTGCGCGCAGCTGCTTATCTACTCCGCTTCTTTTGTTCTCGCCAGTTGCATTTTACCTTGTTAGTGTTCGCACCTTATTTGACTGCATATTTAAATTGAATAGTTAATCAAAATGGCTGACACGATTAAAGAGTTAGTTAAAAAACGTGGCAGTTTAAAAGCTAAATTAACGCTGTTTAATACCTATATTAACGTGGTTAAATCGTGTGAAATATTAAGTGAGTTACAAATTACGGAGTTACAGTGCCGTTTGGATAAAATCGAGTCGGTTTATCCCGAGTTTGACGCTTTGCAGATGGAGATCGAAGCTTTGGTTGAAAAGCCTGACGACGCATATGCGGAGCGGGAGCAATTCGAAAGCCAGTTCTTTGTGTTGGTTTCGACTGCTCGACATCTGTTGAGTCCGACGGTGCAGGCGAGCGGCGGTCGCGCCGCCGGCTCCGCGTCTACGTGCTCCACGTCATGCGGAGCAGGCCGGCGGGACTTCGTTCGTCTGCCCAAGATTGACCTTCCTCACTTCGACGGGAACTATCAGCTTTGGCTCGGCTATAGAGATACGTATATTTCCCTTATTCATAATAATACCGGCATCAATGACATAAGTAAATTTCATTATCTTCGGGCATCTTTAAAAGGGAGCGCGGCCCTTGTCATTCAAAGTCTAGATTTTAGTAGTGATAACTATCACAAAGCGTGGCAGTTAGTATCCGAGCGGTACGATAACCCACGTCTTTTAATTAATAACCACATCCAGGCCTTGTTTAACCTTGAACCTATGCAACATGAGTCGAGTACATTATTACGTAACATGGTGGACGTAACTAATAAAAACTTGCGTGCTCTTTCGACTTTAGGTGAACCGACCGACCACTGGGATACCTTAATAGTGTACATAATGTCTAACAAGTTGGACACTATAACTAAGCGCGAATGGGAGGAACATAGGAACCTTTTAACAGGTTCACCGACGTTGCAACAGTATGTTACGTTTTTAAATAACAGAGCCGACTTGTTGGAGTCTCTTAACAACGATTGTAATGTTAGTAATTATAACAGTAACAATAATAGTTACAAACCGAAACATAAACCTCAGTTGCACTCAAATAACGAGTCACAAAAAATAGCGAGTAGCTCTTATCGCAAGCCTATTGTTTGCCCTTATTGTAAACAAAATCACTTCTTATTTACTTGTGAATCTTTCCGTAAATTAGATATTGATACTAGGATAAAAAATGTCAATGGATATTCCGTTTGTAAAAATTGTCTCCGGCCTGGACATTTAGAGAAACAGTGCGTTTTATCTCATTGCAAATATTGCAAAAATAAGCATAACACACTTCTACATAAACATGCCGATAACGCATCTTCCAGCACTGAGTTTCCAGTTCCAGATGTTCATTTTAACGGCAATATTCAGGCAAACGTGTTTACCCCGGCTAAGACTTCTGGAATGTTATCCACAGCGTTGGTGCACGTGAGCGACGTGAACGGTGAGCTTCGGGAGGTGCGTCTACTCCTGGACAACGGCTCGACTTCGAACCTCGTGACGCGGGATCTGTGCCAGCGGCTTGGTTTGGCGAGACACGACGTGAGAGCCACGATCAGAGGTATCAATGAGCAAATTTCACACAGTAACGAGTTTTGTGATATAACGATTCACTCGCTTCATGGTGGCTATAAGACGACCGTAAATTGTCTTCTTACAAATGTGATTAACAAATCAGTTCCTGACCGCCTTGTTGATATTTCGAACATACCTATACCTACCGGCATTACATTAGCTGACCCGTCTTTTCATATACCGTCTGTCGTAGACATCTTGGTTGGGGCAGAAGTATTTTGGGAGGTATTAGGTACCGTAGCCATTAGGTTAGGGAAAAATAAACCCCAATTACGGGATTCAATGTTAGGGTGGCTAGTTGTCGGTTCCATACCTACAAATTATAAAAACACAACCGACTCTTATTTTTGTTCTTTCCTCACGCATACCGAGGAACTTAATCTTACTCGATTTTGGGAATTAGATTCGGTGTCTCCTATACATTCGATGTCTTATGAAGAGCAGGCGTGCGAAAAAACTTTCGCAGATAACGATAACGATGGCCATTCGCGATAACGATGGCCGCTTTGTTGTGACCTTACCTTTGAATGAGTCACCAGATGTACTTGGCGACTCGTATCACATGGCCAAGCGTCGTTTTTTAGCATTAGAGAAGCGACTCGCGCGCGATGTTCCCTTTAAAAACTTATATTTCGATTTTATACGCGAATATATAGAATTAGGACACATGAGTGAAAATACATCATCATCATCATCAGATAAATCATATTTTTTCCCGCATTTTGGAATTCTTCGTTCAAGTTTGACTACACGTTTGAGGGTCGTTTTCGACGGGTCAGCCGTCACGACTAGTGGGAAGTCCTTCAATGACATCCAGATGGTTGGTCCGACCGTCCAAGATGACCTTCTGTCAATCTTGCTCCGCTTCAGACAACATAAGTATGTTATTTCAAGCGACGTTGAAAAAATGTATCGAGCTATACTAGTCCAGCCTTCTCAACGCTCGTTACAACAAATCATGTTTAGGTTCGATCCTTCCGATCCTTTAAAAACGTATAAATTAAATACGGTTACATACGGTACTGCTTGTGCGCCTTACTTAGCAACAAAATGCCTTGTTTCTCTTGCTGATCAATGTGAGGATGCCTGGGTTAAACGCGCAATACAGCACGACTTTTACGTAGACGATTTTTTAAGTGGTAGCGACTCCGTGGAGTCATTAGCCGAGATCGGTAAAGGGGTAGTCGCGAGACTAGCGTCTGCGAAGTTTAACCTGCGTAAATGGCAATCTAACTGTCCTGAATTGCTACAATCCATTCTTGATCACAAGGAAGACAATGATAAGGCACTTAACCTTGATAGCACGTCGCCTTGTAAAACTTTAGGCCTCTATTGGCAATCTAAAATGGACGTGTTACTTTTTTCAATAGACATTAAAGTTCCGCATAAAATAACAAAAAGAAATATTTTGTCTGTCGTAAGTCAAGTTTTCGATCCCTTAGGCCTCGTAGGCCCATGCGTAGTAGAAGCCAAGGTCATTCTGCAACGGCTTTGGACCTTAAAATGTGACTGGGACTCTGAGCTCCCACTAAACATAAAAAATGAATTTCTTGCCTTTGTGACGTCACTCACAACTTTAAACTCACTTCGAATAAATCGTTGGGCGTTTACCGATTCACCATCAGAAGTTCAACTTCATGTTTTTACAGATGCGTCCGAGCGTGCATATGGCACATCTGTCTATGTCAGAACTGTGGACGGCAGCGGAGCAGTTTGCGTTCGTCTTATGGCCTCTAAGAACAAAGTGGCCCCCCTTAAACCTTCCACAATTCCTCGGTTAGAACTTTGTGGCGCCTTGCTCGGTGCAAGGCTCTGGACAAAGATCGTTTCATCACTGACCGTGAAAGTTGATCATAGTTACTTCTGGTCTGACTCGATGATCGTGCTGGGCTGGCTGGCAGGGTCATCTAATCGTCTCAAACAGTTCGTTCGCAACCGTGTGAACGAGATTCAAGATACTACTCGCCAGCAAACTTGGAGCTATGTACCCTCAAAGCTTAACCCAGCAGATATCGTGTCACGAGGTTTGAAGGCCGACGAACTGTGCGCATCCACCCTGTGGTGGACTGGGCCAGAATTCTTACATCATTCAGTTATTCAATTTCCTCAAACGCCTAACACACATGCAGTCGATCTCCCAGAGATTTCAGTACATCACACAAACGTAGTCGTACACACAAATATAAATGACAATCTTATATCTAAACTTATCACTAATAACTCAAAATTTACAAAACTTACTAGAATCGTCGCATATATTTACAGATTTATACATAATTGCAAGAATAAAAATAATAAAATCACTTCAAACTTAACATATTTAGAGATAAAAGTAAGTAGAATCAAGTTACTGCAATTTGCACAACAGGAAATGTTTCCTGAAGAGTACAAACTCTTAGCATCAGGCAAGCCCTTGCCACATAATAATCGCCTCCTGTCGCTGACACCCTTCTTAGATGACCAAAAGTTAATTCGTGTCGGTGGTCGTCTTAATAATGCTAATTATAGTTATGACATTAAACATCCCATTTTATTGTGTAGCAGACATCACTTCACTACACTTCTTTTTGAGATGCAACACATGGCCTTATTACACGCCCCGCCTCAGTTGCTACTAGCAAGTATTCGGCAAACCTATTACCCTCTCGGAGGTAGGAACCTAGCGCGCCATCTAGTGCACAGGTGTGTACGTTGCATTAGGTTCAAGGCTAAACCTTTTCAAATGGAAATGGGCAACTTACCTACAGATAGGACACATTTAGAATATCCATTTTTACACACAGGGATGGATTTCGCCGGACCAGTGCTGATAGCTGACCGAAAGGGTAGGGGTAGTAGGACAATAAAATCATATATTTTAGTTTTTGTCTGTCTTTCAGTCAAGGCCCTTCACTTGGAACTTGTTACAAGTCTGACGAAAGAATCGTTCCTCGCTGCTCTCCGCCGCTTCGTGAGCCGTCGGGGGAAGCCTCAAACTCTGTACTGTGACAACGGTACTACGTTTGTTGGGGCATCAAGCGAACTCAGTAACTTTCTTAAATATAATCATGATAAACTGCAGTCAGGTATGGCAGAAAACCTTATTAACTTTAAATTTAGTCCGGCTTATTCACCACATTTTGGCGGCCTTTGGGAGGCCGCAGTGAAATCAACAAAATATCATCTTAAACGCATTCTTTCTCTTACCCATTTAACTTATGAAGAGATGAACTCGTCCCTAATATGTATTGAAGGTATTTTAAATTCTAGACCCTTAACGCCTTTATCTTCAGACCCATCTGACCTTACATACCTATCGCCCTCTCATTTCCTCATTGGACGTTCTCTTCTATCAGTCCCGCAAGGATCTCTGACTGAAGCCAATATCTCTCGACTTGAGAGATTTCAGAGAGTTGAAAAGCTCAAGCAGCACTTCTGGTCCCGCTTTTCTAATGCAGCAGAAGACCAAGTGGCACACCTCAATGGATCAGCTGCAAGTCGGGACCATGGTCCTGGTCAAGGACCGCGCACTTCCACCTCTTCTGTGGCTGCTGGGACGCGTCACGAAGCTGTACCCGGGCACGGACAACGTCACCAGAGTCGCTGACATCCGCACGAAGAAAGGCATCATAAGAAGAGCATACAACAACCTTTGTCCTCTTCCAATCACTTAGGCGTGCCTCTTAACTTCATTCGTTCTTTCTGTTTTTAATTTAATTTATATACCTTTTTTTGTTGAGTCTCTCAACGCCCGGGAGTATGTTGCGAACGCAACCCTTTTTTTATATAATATTACATTAATGCAGTAGCTAAACGCACCTTTGGCTCGCCTACTATTCGGAAGCTTCTTCTAAGCTCCAATAGCAGCGCTCCACATACGCTTTCCCGCGGCCAATTAGAATTAAGTTAGAATAACGTTCATACTCGTAGTTTCAAATCTTGCAAATCACTCTTTCATCATCATCCATACCAACCACTTGTACTCAACCGTTATATTGGCACTATCTTTTGTAAACCAAAGTACCTATTTGATTATACCAAGTCTTCTACATATCGAAGTTTTATTTATACGAGTCGTCGAGGACACCTACGGCGGCTACAACATTTATAATCACTTACAATATGGCATAAATGTTATAATTACTAAATGAAAAACAATAGGTAAATTACATGTTATAATTACAAATCATTAATGTTTATTATTCATAGGAATTATGCGTTTTATAATAAACTTTAAAATAATAATGGAGGTGAGTTACTCTGGCCCAGGGCGTCGAAATATTAACTATTTATGGCATAATGTTGTACAAATATCCATTACGTACTTACATCTAACACCCTTACTAAACAAGTCCGACGAGTAATATTGTAGACAAATTTAACCTTTTCAACGCCAAGAACCACTAAAGTGGCCGTGTGTTGTCCTGCCTACCACACCAGCAGCAGCTGCTAAAGTGGTCATCGAGTATGCCGTCAAAGTAACTGTCTTGCTGACAGATAAGGTTTATTTTCGTTGTTCATTAGTAGAGATACTGGCGTGTCATAATTTTATGCGAGAAGGAATGAGTTTAAAAGGTTAAAAAGAAATCGACGTATCATTGAGATATTCCCAGCATAATTTTACTCCATGTAACCGCACAGCCACCGATATTATTTGCGCACAATTTCCACCGATGCCAATGTTTGAGTTGTCACCGTTGCAAGGTACTGTTTGTAGTTAATTACAGTAATGGACTGCAATGTAAACAGTGCTGGAAATTCGCAATCCTGCCTCGTCTGAGACTGTTTGCTTTCAGTTCGAGGTAGGATTGAGGTGCGATTGTGGGCGATGACTATTTGGATTTGTTTGTTTTGTCCATTGGCCGTTTTGATGTAACTGATAGTAGGTAAACCTTACCCGTATTTTAACTCATCCCGTATTTTCATCACTTGGCAGTGTTTATAATAATGCACATATTTTTTGATTGACTGCTTGTGATTTTAAGCGGACATGTTTTTTGTTAACGCGTGGTTAAACAATGTCTACTTTAATAAGTGAACTAGTATAAAATACTTAAAAAATCTGGGCAATGTACGAACTTAGATATCTTACATTTTAATTTCGTAAGATATCTACAATTTCTGGCTCGAAAATGTTGACCGAGTGGCCTTAAATTAGTAAGTTTATCAATGTTTATGTTTTTGTTATGACTAAGTATAATTGATTGCAGTGTTTTCTGTATAGCTTTTTCAAAACTTCTTCGTCAGTTTTTAATAACATAGACCCTTACCTACTCTCCATGGGAGAGGATCGTCAAGAGAGCATACGTGGCCCGACCGACTGGCCGCCGCCCGGTTGGGCGACCTAGGTACCGCTGGGAGGACACAGTGGAGGCAGATCTGCGACATCTTCAAGTCAATAACTGGCAAGAAATCGCGCAGGATCGAGACAGATGGCGTGCTCTCGTTTCGGAGGACAAGACCCTCTTTGGGTCCCTGAGCCAAATTAGTTAGTTACCTACTTTCCACCTAACCTCCACACTACTCAAAGGTTTATTTAAATAATGCTGCGTGATATGCTGGATTATAAATCTAATCTTGAAATTAAATTACGAAAAGATAAAAATACTATGATTTATTTCGACATATAATAAAACTTTTAATATCGAATACTTCATTTAATACTGAAAGTATAGAGACTCGACAGGCGGCATGCTTAAATAAAGTCAAAAGGTTTACCAAGTGATAAAACATTGAATTGCAAAATCCGAACCAAAACTTTCCTTTTTACTTAAACAACAGCTTATAAAATCGAACTCCACAAGTTTCATACACGCCCGCACAAGTTTCTATAATCGCATTAACATTAAAAGTTTTAACCCTCTTAATGCGTCCGATGCCATTAGTCTGTCGTATGTTGTTCGAGCAACGTAATCTACGCCAAATTGCTTGTTATCTCACTCGCCAGATACGGCATAATTGGAGTTTTTGATCCTGTTACAGCCGGGACTAGACTCAAGTTGTTAATTAAGGCATTGTTGGACCTTTGTTATGTGTGTATACGGCTTTAATGTGGTTAGTTGAAGGAACAATGGGAGGTTTATGATACGCGGCCTAATGATTGGACGATATTATAATCCTTTTTTTGAATCGATCTTTTACTAACTACTAGATACGTGTAATGTATGTTTGACGATTTCTAAGCGACTTCAAAAAAGGAAGAGTCTCTAAACAATAGCAATTTTGTTTTGTGTGTGTTATCAGCCTCCTTAGCCTAGTTGGTAGTGACCCTGCCTACGAAACTGGAGGTTCCAGGTTCGAATACTGGTGAGGGAATTTTTTGTGTATTTATTAATCACAAATATTTGTTCCTTTGGCATGGCTGTCTAAGTATTTAAGTATCTATAATATGTATCTATTTATTATATATATCATCGCCTGGTACTCGCATCACAAGCCTTAATTGAGCTTACCGTGGGTCAAGGTCGATATTTTTTTTTATTGTATTTTACGCGATATCTCCAAGCTTCGTGAACCGATTGATTTTTTTAATTGATCGGGTATAACCCTCATGGTCCCGTTGGCACTAAGTCAGGGTACGATGATTGGATCTTGAAGAAATCGGTTGAAGTTGTTTTTTTTTTTCAATAGTCCCCCTATTGGAATTCCGCTCCTGTTAAAAAAAATACAGAGCCCTAATACGATCCCTTTATTGTCCGTCTGTCCAGTCAAATCCATGTCAAGACCTTTTATTTTGTAATAAATCAACGTACAAAAATATGACTTCAAATAATCATCATCTTCTCAGCCATAAGGCGTCCACTGCTGAACATAGGCCTCCTCTCTGGACCTCCACATGTACCGGTTAGATGCGACCTGCATCCAGCATGTCCCAGCGACCTTCATCGTAGTCTGTCCATCTTGTAGGTGGACGTCCTACGCTGCGTTTGCCTAGCCGTGGTCTCCGCTCGAGCACTTTTCGACCCCATCGACCATCTGCTCTGCGTGCAATGTGGCCTGCCCATTGCCACTTCAGCTTACTAATCCGGAGGGCTATGTCAGTAACTTTAGTTCGCCTACGGATATCGTCATTTCTGATTCGATCACGCAGAGAAACTCCGAGCATAGCCCTCTCCATAGCTCTTTGAGCGATTCTGAGTTTAGAGATGAGGCCGATGGTGAAGGACCACGTTTCGGCGCCGTAAGTCATCACTGGTAACACACATTGATTGTAGACTTTCGTCTTAAGGCACTGAGGTATGTTGGACGAAAAGACACCTCGTAGTTTCCCGCTTCAAATAATAGTATTTTAATATGTCGCCTTAACCCTTAACTTGGCAGTGTATCTTTAAAGATACATACTTTTTGACCCACTTTTTGTATTTTTTTTTAGACAGAATTTTGAAATTCTGCCAAGTTTCGGGTTACAGAAGTAATCATGCATGGATAGCAGGGGTAGAATAATTTGATGTCAAGCGATACAGAGTTATTAAATAACTATGTAATAAATATTTGTGCCAGTGCACTTGGTACCTTGTCACGGTATATAAAATGTAATTTATTAAAGAGCACATTTTGTCTATTTTACCTTTCCAAGTGCACTGACACAAATATTTAATGTTACAATCTGTAACATTTTAAAACAGTTAACTTCAAGTTTACTCATCTTGTATGAAAATAAATGAAATCGAAATCAAAGTTTGAATGTAAATTATTTTCCAGTGGACATGCGTTCTGATTCCTGGATTATTCTATAAACCCCAAAATTTTTCTAGTCCAGCAAATCCTATTTTATCCTAGCTCAACCCGAAACCGTTCAACGCTGACAGTTGATAAAAAAAGAAAACGATTTCCACGGCCATATTTTACATGTACGTCAGACCAAGCCTCCATCAATACTTCATCGCCAAAAGGCAGGGGGTATTTCACCTCGCCATGCGCTCTGCCTCGTTCATCACAATTCATTTCGCGTTCCTTCCACAAACCCAACGTTCAAACTAGCAGACCCACAGCCTAAAATAAAACAGATCATACACCGCAGCATTACAATTCACACCGGTAAAGGAACGGACTTGGTCTCACAGTTTGAACGTCGCCATATTTTGCTTTAAATGATCAAAGTGAATCGAGAGCGTACGGTGTGAAATATGACTAATGAAATAAAGCAACTATAAATAAAGGTGAAGCTGTTGGGTGATTTGTTTCTAGGAACAGTGCAATAGATTTAGCCAATTACGATCCTTGGTGCTATGAAATACGTTACGATGTGTTCTGCATTTAAACCGTTCATTTCTGTAGCGTAAATCATTTCGGCCTTTTTCTTTTCTTAAACATTTAAATTTGTAGATCTGAAACTGGCTAAGGGATAAAACTGCTGTCGTTTAGTAAACATGCCAACAGTAGAAATAAAATTTAATAAGCATACGTTCAGGGGAAGAAGTATCTAAAAGATGACAGTAGAAAAATAATTTAAGCCTACATGCGAACAGTTGTCGGCTTATGATGGTCCCATGTTTGTTTTGTCGTTATTGTTGTCGCGTTTCAAAAAGTATGCAAGTGGGAAAATGATTCACGGCAGGACAAAAGGGTGAAATTGGGACCGTCATACTCACCTGGTAGTAAGTATAAAAGAGTACAAAAAGTCTGTCCCAATACGTTCAATCGTTCAATGTATGCTAAGTGGCCGCCGATTGGGACTTCATCTAATTTTCCGGCTGTTCGGAGTCCGGATTTTTTATAAAAGTTACAAAGGGTGTAGCTATAAAGTCATATTTTCTAGTATCTTGTTCCGAAATTAGGAAGAAAATTAAATAGTTACGTGAATTAAAATGAATATTTGCCATTAGGACGTCAAAATAGTTATGATAGGGTGATAGGGTGTAGTCTACTTTGCTAATTTCCTAAAATAATGTTTTGCGTTCGGTACAAAAAGGGTATAATCTGGAACCTAATGCTAAGACATCACTGTTTGTTTGTCTATCTGTCATCAGGCTGAGTGATGAATACATATGTGTAATTTTTTTCACCAATTATACAAACATTATTATGTATACTGCCGCTTTAACATATTAAAAAAAAATAATACTAATAAATTTGTGTGAGCATAAAGTTCTCTATTCAATGAATGAAAAAATAAATAATAGTATGAAAAATTTGTTATAGGAATCAGACCCCCATATAACTTTCGTTTTTTTTGTTGATGTTTTACTGTAAAACTGTTAAGATTATACTAAACTTTATATAAATTGATTTAGAGGCATAACATTAGTATTTATAAAAGTAGGTATGCACTTACAAGTGCTCGAAGTAGAAATTCAAAGAAATGGAAACATCAAAGGTTACAAAAACACTTTGACGACTGCCGTGCATTCATTTTACATTACACGTGTAATTTCTACTGACTTTTCCTTATACTACGCTTGTACCTAAAAGGAAATGGTCGATTTTGAAATTTCATATCTTAATAAAATACGGATTTGAATTATATTTTAGAAGCTAAAAAAAATTAGTAGATTAGTACAGGGTGAACGATATTAAGTGTTACTAAGTAGATTTTATTGAGTCTGGTATCAAAGTAATAGCAGCTTATTATCAAAAATATGTTTTGGACACCGCATTGAAGTCTTTGGCCCGCAAACATTTGGGTTGTAGACCGCAAACATAAGAACGAGACTGAGCTTCGGCTTATAAAGCTCGTAAGAACCAAAAATGGCTGAAAACCGAATTTCACGTGTCATTTCCTCCAGTGCAGTGAGTTTTAGACTTTTTATCTGGTCAATTTTGAAGAGAAAGGTGAGAGCAATTAAACATGCTAGTATAAATGCAATGAAGAAAGCGATCGTATTTCACTGGCACATACCACTACCACTGGATCACAACGTGCTGCGAGCGAATATTATTTACCATTTGAAGACCATAGTCAAGGCAAAAGGTAGTCATATTGACTAAAAAGTGAATTTAATCACAAAATGTACAAATTTTTCTCTTATTTTTTCTTACTTATAGTAACAAATTGTTGCAACTACAAAATCGCAACCCTTTGTAATTGATAACACTTCATGTCGTTCACCCTGTAGATGTCATATATCAAAGAAAACATACATTACCAACGCCGGAGGTGGGATTTGAACCCACTTCCTCAGCGGACATCGATCGGATTCCTCGAGTAGATTCCTACGTATGTAATCTGTTATATGGCTAGGCGCTTTTACTGTACTCTAAGAAGCATGCAATTTGTGCTAGCCGGCTCCTATTCGAATCTATTACGGAATTTTGTTTTTTTCAAAAATATTTGAGTTGATCCACCACCAGGGGCATGTTTATCAAAAGCTTGTAACTTGTAATACAAGCGGTCCTTATCTAATTAATGGCGATTAAAGGAGACTTCCACTTGTATTACAAGTTACAAGCTTTTGATAAACAGGCCCCTGAGTATTCTTTTCAAGCAGTAACACTAGTTACTGTATATATTTTTTCTCTCTGTGAAAAATAATTTTATGATTATATATTTTCAATAATGTACTAGTATCGGTATGCTGCATGAAATGTAAATAATTTAATTTTAAGTCTAATATTGTTGGGTTCCCTAAC
Source organism: Thaumatotibia leucotreta (assembly GCA_025490895.1). Taxonomy (NCBI): domain Eukaryota; kingdom Metazoa; phylum Arthropoda; class Insecta; order Lepidoptera; family Tortricidae; genus Thaumatotibia; species Thaumatotibia leucotreta. The sequence continues at coordinate 72,866 of JALPQI010001083.1, read as the reverse complement.
AGGGTTTACGTGAACTTTTAAAGCTACAATGCTTCTTTTTGATACCATAATGTAACACATAATTTTGCAATAAATGAATTATGAACCATAAATTATTAAGATCTTTATCTTTCCATCCTGTATAGCGAAAAGTAAAATAACCTAGCATAGAAAAATTAACCACATTACGTGATCAATTATTATCTCTCGGAATCCCCAAAGAACCTAACAGATTAACTATGTCGGTACAAGCCTTAAATGATTTTCTTTCATGAAATGCCACTCCTAGGCCTCCTATTCATTAATGTGTCTGTATATAAGGTCCTAATTTATTAGATGCAGATACTTTTACAGCTGATAGTACTCGGTCTCTGGAGTATATTAAACCGTGAAACATTATAGCTTTTACGATGTTTTTTGGAGAAAACGGAAAAACAAATTTCCTACGTAAAAACACCCTGTTTATGTGATTATTAAATGAAAACTCATTGAACAGATTCTAGTACCTCTTTTACGTACCACTTAACTGGAACTGGCCACTTCTCGTCGATAAATTAAATACTTGATTGTCAATGTCATGTTATTTTCCGTTGGATTGTGTCGTTTGATGACATGACAGACAGTGTTATTGTGACATGTGATAATGCACACATGATGATTTTTTTACACGAAATTATAATTATTTTTTTTGTTAGGAAAATGAAAACAAAAAAATTACATGAAAATATTTCTTAATTTATATTTAAAGTTAATTATTTTAATGTAAAGTATCATGTGTTAAAATATCTGCAACTAATAAATTAGGACCTTATATAAATGAATTCTGCAAATTCACCAGATTACAGTAACAAGCAATTATACTTTAATGAATATTGAATTATTAAGGCTGTATTTTTGAAATTCAAGTGGAGTAGATAACACCACAATTACCGCAGCAAAGACAAAGATAAAATTAAATTGCTTTTAATAATATATTTTCGGCCTTATTTTGGATTTTTCACTTTGGAGAATAACCAGATTTTATGTAATGTATAATTCAGTAAATTTTAAAAATGTTTATTTTGTAATTGTTTATTTAAGAAAGCATTGTAATGTATTTCGGTTCGTAGACAATACTTTAAAAATACCTACCACAAATTGGCTCCTGTTGCAACTTCGGCTTAATGTTTATTTGGTATCATTGATTTAAAAATATTGCTTGTTATATCGGCGAGCAGAATAATATTATTTTAAAGTATAAAACATAAGTTTTTTCTTGATCCCCTTATTCCGAATAAGGTGAGATTGGAAAAACTCGGAATCGCATCTGCCATCGGTGGCGGTAAAAAATTACGTTCCTATAGCGTGGCAGCGCCACGTTGTCATCTCAAGTTTATACCCCGTACCTCCTCAGTACTCTTACCATGAACTCATTGTCTTTAGCTTTCGACAAAGTGACATTGACGAAATATCAATGTAAATATAGTAAGCCTCCGTAGCCTAGTCGGTAGTAACCCTGCCTACGAAGCTGGAGCTCGAATTTCGAAGGGCATTATTAGTGTAATTATTTATCACAAATATTTGCTCCTTGGTCGTGGTTGTCTATGTAAGTATCTGTCCTTGGTCGTGGTTGTCTATGTAAGTATCTGTATGTATCTATCTATTAAATATATCGTCGCTTAGTACCCATATTACAAGCCTTAATTGAGCTTACCGTGGGACTAAGACGATTTGTGTGAGATGTCCCAAGAGATATATTTATTTTTTATTTAGAAAATACATCCATGTACTCTTAAATACATATCTATAGTTCAGTTGCCACGTAGTGACGGCAGTAAGAATACATTTGTCACCATCCCCTAATCTTCCCATGAATGTTGTAAGAGTACATTAAAGGATTGAAGTGTCAAAAGATATTCGTTTATAGAAGATTGATGGCGGGCAGCAGCATCATCATAGTGGAGACACTAATGATGTGTTAATAGATAATGGCCATTTACCTTCTGCGTCCTTACGTATAGTAAATAGGAGAGGCCCTACATCCAGCAGTGGACTAAGTGAAACTGGTTATTGTGGAAATCTTTGGGGGAGGCTTATGTCCAGGAGTGTACTTCTTTCGGCTGTGATGATGATGAGTACTAACGATGGTGACTTCACTGTGTTTATTGCAGTACATTCTTTCCATCGCAGAGGATTATGGTCGAGTTGCGGAATGCTGTGAGTTAACTAAAGCCCTTATAGTAAGGGCAGTTTTTTTGCCCACGATGCCGCAAAAAGAGAAAAAACTCCCGCATTGTTTCCATTCGTTTACAAACAAAGCTACGCAAAAACATGACCCCCTAAAAACCATCGACATAAAACTGCGTCATAATATATCTCAGTTATACAGGGCCCTCTTAAGTGTGAAATATACGGTTGTTCAATATTTATAGGATTTTTATTTGTGTTATTTATTCACGAGGCACGTTTTGTCGTCGAGACAAAAGAAGAGATGCTAAGTCGGTACGTTCTTTTTCGTTAGTGTCTTGCATTCAGTTTGCTTTCTAAGGCAGAAAGCATTAAGAACGTATGAGGCCTTTGCGAAGTTGCTGCGTTCTGCTCGAGACTGAGGTTTGGTCGTCTTAGGGTATAAATAATGCATTATCACGCGTAGGGTCGCCAGATACGGGAATGGTCAGCGGGTATAAAATTATTTACAACGATTTAGCACGTTTTAAACATCCATTGTCGCATACGAATTTAAAATTTGAAAAAAGTTGCATACTTACTTGGTGGCTTATGGATGCAAAACAACCTACCTATACGTATAAAACTTCGAAAGAAATATATTGTTTTTAAAATACTATTATATATTTCGAGGCATTTTAAAAACAATAACATTCAAAAAAATCAAAAATCAAAATCAAAATATTTTATTAGGTATCAAAATCTGTTTACATACAGGTATTTTGTGGCCAGCACCTCCTGGTAAGTATAGCAATACTTGTGTTAGGAGGCACCGCTCTTTCCTAACGGAACTTATTCAGTAACATTATCAGTATATGATAACTTACAAAATATTTATAAATAACTATCAATTACTAATATTGGATATCGCCAAGATTATTATTACATCCAACTTTAGATTAACCTATATATTTGTATAGTGTGTGTTTGTAAGTGTGTGTGAGTGCGTGTGTGTATGTGTGTGTGTATATGTGTGTGTGCACTAATATACTTGTTTGTTTGTTCATTTATGTTGCATACTATAAATGTTTATCTAGTTTGTTTTAATTTACGACGGTTTTTGCTTATTTATTTATTTACTAATTTTCTTATTAATTTAATTTAGCTCGTAAGAAGTGATTCGGTATCTTCATAATTTAAAGTTAGTAACCATTCTTCTACCACTTTTTTACATTTGTTTAGCTGATATAGATGCAGCGGGCCTCTCCAAAGTAACAGAAGGTAGGAAAATATCTATTTTGCTAAATCTCATAGGCGAGGAGGCTCTTTCCGTGTATAATACATTTGACGTGAACACAGAAGATGTAAAAACTCTCGACAAAACGTTAGCAATTTTTGAAAAATATTGCAACCCGAAGAAGAACATCCTTTATTCTCGGTACTTATTTTACAATAGAAATCAGAAAGCAGGAGAAACCTTTGACAATTATCTGACGGACGTGAGAAAATTATGTAGTGATTGTGAGTTCAAAAACAAAGATGAAATATTAAGAGACCGTCTAATATTGGGTTCTAACGACATTGATTGTCAAAAAAAGCTTATCAAAAAAGGAGACCCACCCCTCGAAGATGTGGTCTCATCACTAAGAATTTCCGAAATCACGAACTTACATGTCAAAGACATAACAGATAACAAACCTGATATCAATGCTGTAACGGTTCCCAGGAGCACTAGCACTCAGAAGAAGACGTGTTTCAACTGCGGGTACCATCATAACTACGGTCAATGTCCCGCGTACAACAAGACGTGTGTTAGTTGTAACAAAAAACATCATTTTGCAAAAATGTGTCGGTCTGGTAAAGTTGCAAATGAAGTAAATCTACAGGATGATTTTGATTACTATGTCGAGTCTGTTACTTCAAGCATGTATGTCGACTCATTGGCTTGGTTCCAAAAGGTAATACACAAACAAACCTGTAAAGTATTTTTGAAGAAGGCTGCGGAAACCAAGACTGACATTGAATTGTTTCTGCTAGAATACAGAAATACTCCAATAGTCAGCCTTAACAGCTCACCGTCGCAACTACTATTCAATAGACTTTGTAGAACGAAATTACCTATTAACAATGCTTTATTAAAGCCAAAATTACATCCGGACATACAAAAAAGTTTATCTGATAATGTTATTAAAAACAAATATTATTATGATAAACACACAAAAAACCGAAATGACATTTTAAAAGAAGGGCAAAAGATAGTATACAAGGAGAATGAAAATAGCCCCACATGGAAACCAGGTACGGTTTACAGAGTAGGCACAAATCCACGATCTGTCATAATTAAAGACAGTTATGGGAATTTAAAAACTAGAAATACATGGTTCATTAAGGTATGCAAGGGTGATGAGAATGTACAGCCTATTGTGCAGTCGACTTGGTCTCAGGTCGCTGTTCAGCCTCCAACGGTGGAGACAAATGCAGCTGCAGCTCCTGAGATGGAGTCCGCAAGTACAGTCAACCAATTGGAACCCTAGGCCACTCAGGAACCATGTCAAAGTAACGTTATCAATCAGATTGTAAGACATTTCAAACGGCTTTTCATTTTGACATGGTTCTAGAGTGGCCTAGGGTTCCAATTGGTCGAGTGTACAACTGGAGAGCCAGCTCATCAAGTTCCACGTGCATCTAACAGAGCGGTTAGACCGCACTGCCATTTGCGTGATTATATTTGTAATGCTTTTTAACTTTGTAATTTTATACTTTTATTCTTACAATGTTTAACTTTTATTTTAGAAAAAGGGAGATGTAGTATGTTTTAGTTAGTCTATGGTTTTGTTGGTTTGTCTATGATGAAAAAGTTGAATAAATGGATTCTTTAGACCAAGCTAGATATGGTTGCTGTTTTATTTAAATAATTTATATGTCACACAAAGGACTTCATTGGTTGGATCGGAACGTAGATTCTTTTGCACCTTGTCCCGGTTCCTTATGCAGCGTAGTATGCCAGATGTGATCCAGGGCTTTATATTACGCAGTCTATTTGGTACTTTTGTCACTATTTTACTTTTGTCAAGTGAAGTCATGAGTTTATAAATAAGTTGCTGGGTAACGTAAAGGGGGTCGTTACTAGTCAGTAGTAGGTCAATGTTTGTATTTTTGAGATGCTCTAATGCGATATTAAAATTTACTTTTTCGATATCTTTTTGTGGGATATGTTTGATGTTTTGTCGTCTAAGTGCCAAGAACACAGTTTGATGATCTGAAATGGAGGTGTTTAAAATTGCTATATGAGCTGATGTGTTACGGTCGCTGATTTTAAGAATAACATGGTCAAGACAGCTATTTCCTCTCGTGGGGAGCATGTGGCCTGGAAGTAAGCCCTGTGTAGCCAGCATGTCAAGATAATTTTGTCTGTTTTTAGTGTCGTGTAAAGTTCCTGTGTTCTTGGAATAAGATTTACATTTATATCGCCTGTTATAATGATTTTTCGAGTAGTTTTAATAGTTTCTAGGTGATTACATAATGATTCTACGAAGGCCGATGCGTCCAGGTTAGATGGTGATCTATAAATACCCAGAAATATTGTATCTTTAATTTTTAATTGTACACATGATGCATGTTCAAGCTTGATTTCTGTCGCAATAGCATTAAGATTATTTTTGAAATACATGACTACACCGTCATTCTGATTTAAATTGTTTTTAGATGCTAGCGAGGTGTAGCTGTTCATGTTTGGAATAGGTTTGTGAGGTGCTAAGCGGCATTCAGTAAGTATAAGAACATCTAAGTCGAAGTTCAGCTGAGACAGTGTAACATTCAAGTTTCCAAAGTTTGCGTAAATACTTCTGATGTTTTGTGTTGCAACTGTTAGATCTTTATTTGTTAAATTAAGGGATTTATTAAGGTCAAGCATGTCGCATACAATAGACTGGGCTATTTCAATTGAATCTATTTCATTTAATACATTTGGGTGTGGATTCATTTATCGGAAATTGTGTAGACTAGCAAGGGTATTATTTAGAGAAGGTTTATTTTTTATCGCAGCTAACCGCAATATGTAGGTGTATGGCTTCTTACAAGATAAATACATGTGGCAATAATTTGGCTTAAAAATGTGTAGAAAATGTGTTGGTGTGTACTTATAGTAAATTAAAAGTAAAATTGACATAAAATCCAGCTTAATACTAACCTGGGCCGCATGCATCACCGAGGTTTGTTGGAATAATTTTACATGCACACAGTAGAGAGTACGCTATGAGTTTCAGGGATTGGGGTTTGTTACTACAGTGCTCAAAGATCAATAAAAAAGAACGCATGGAGCTACAAGAGTTGTCTATAAATAGTCACTTTTCACTATCGAGCTGTTTTAGTTGAGCCTCACTATGAACTAAGATAATTCTAGCATTTTCGTCTTTTCTTAGATAAACTTTCCCGAAGCCAGTCCAACAATATTTGTATAGTCCTTTCTTTTTGAGTTCACGGGCCAGGAAGTGTAGGCGTGCTGCTTTCGCTGTTAAGTGTTCCGCAACAAAGATTGGGGTATCAGTTGAGGTCTTCAGTCCTACCATTTTAGCCCGTAGGATATCCTTATTTCTTGTGTTGTATTCTTTACAGTGTTTCAGCATGTCATTTCTTAGGAGAGTAGAGGTGGTTTCTACAATTACAGGTGTGCTAACAGCGGCGCCAGTGTGCTCCTGCCTGCTCCTAACACGGTATACGTCCTTTATGTCGGTTCTTTGTAGCGGACAGCTAACGGACTGTGCCAGGCAAGTTACCATGTTGACGAGGTCCTCTCTTGTCTCATTCTGTTTTTTTGGTATATTTTTAATTTCAAAATTTGCTTTTTTACCTTCTCTTTGCATGTCCTCGATTTTTCTTTCCAGGGATGCGATATACTTCTGGTCCTCAGCTCTTTTGTTCTCGAGCGAGTCAACTTTTTTCTTCATGTCTTCGTACTGGCCTGCTAAAAATTTCATATACTCTTCTATATTTTTATTTGAATTTTGTATGTCTTTTAGAGTATTTGTATTTTCCTCTGTTGCTGCCAGCTGGTCTGCAATCTTTTTACTTACATCTGCTTTAAAACTAGCCAACTCCCTTGTTATATCCTCGTCGCGTTTTCTTTTCGTGGGCATCTGCAAGCAGTTCGGGGGCGTGGTGTCAAGGTCAGCCAACATTATTATATTGTTATGTAATAATAAAACACAAAGTTATTATGATCCATGTTTTTACACTCCTAGTGAAAGGAATAATTAAAATATATTATTGTGTGCAATGTTTCACTATGCATTATTCATAGAAGGGAAATAAGCTTGTGTGTCCATATTTACGCCCTTGAGTGAATAATGTTGCCGTCACAATCAAAGACATACTATAAACAAATTATATAATTATAGATTTGGTACAGGTCCCTAAAAGTATATATGTTTATATTTACATTGAAAATAAACACAAACTCATTAAAGCAGTAAAACGAACTGTCCACTAACAAACTGTTCAACTAACAACACACTGCACCTAACAGGCATTCAAACTTCGGGCCACCTCTGTCCCAGCCAGTTCTATCCTCTACATAATAGTCTCTGTACAGCAACTCGTTCAAATTTAAGTCAAAGCCACACGTAATGCGTGTGTAACATGTACGCGTGCGCGAGTGAAACTAAAATTATATAATTGAAAAAATAGAATATAGATACAAAATAGGTTATAGAAATAAAGTAAAAAAAAACACATTAATTAGATTTAGGCGACACAACTGCGTGGCTCCGTTGCGTCGTCTGAGCCGGCGTAGGGTTCAGCAGGTTGCCCCGGAACCGCCGTAACACGACGCCCTTCGGCCAGAAGTCCGGACTCGCGATAGCGGCCGCGGCACGCGCACCACAATCGAGCTGAAGTAATAGTACATTACTATAGAGGACGGGAAACGAAGGGTTACAGGCCAAGTAGATATATCTGGCCGAAGGAACTGAGGCCAGATAGGAATACGCGGCCTGTAACCCTGTTTCTCGCCGAGATTTGTATAGTGCTTTTCTCAAACTTGCCATGAAATAAAACGAACTGATTTTGCCAAACCATACCTACTATTTGATTTGTAAATAAACCAATAGTACAGTATCGTACAACATTAAAAAAAAACATTCGCGCCTAACTTTTTTTAAAATCTGTTTGAGGTATCCTTTTACCTGGTGGTATAGACATTACTGCCGTCTTAAGAAGAAAATCCATAAGTGTCATTTTTTGCTAAATTGAGTTATTACTAGCCTCGGAATCAGGGAAAGAAATATAATTTTTCTATCTGGCAGTTATTTCTGTATGTCCTACAGATGCCGATTTAGACAAGCATAAGTCCATGTTTTTTTGGCAAAATTACTTCCGTTTTGAAACAGAAACACCATAAGAACATATTCATGGGCAGAAAAGACTTAAGTGGCGACTTATGGTCTTTGATATTTTATCCCGAATTGGATTCCAACATTGATATCAGAAGGAGAAAAACCATATTTATATATCGTTTAAAATTACTAAGTAAAAAACCCACAAGTTGTCAGGAATGTTGTTGCTTGATCATGTATATTTTTTATTAATCACAAGTCTCAGAAATAGAAAAATCATAAGTTGGCATGTTATGTTTTTTCTTTCTCTTAGGGCTTGTTCTTATGCTTTTTTTGCTTAGTGTCAGCCGCTTTAATATGAACATAAGGTTTATTTCTCAAACGTTGTTGTAACTTATGCTTTATTAGGCTAGTAGTAGCCCCCCGATTGCCTCCCGCCCTCCGTCGTTAGGCTCAGGAGGTGCTTTCCTGTGAAATAGTTTGCGCGCACATTGCCGTTGTACGTAATTCAGCACCATCTTTATAATATACGAGAAGTGCATTTAATGCAAGTACTACTTATAATATTAGGGTTTCAAAAACAGACTCCACGGAGGCCCAAAGCTTCGCTCCCGGGGCCCGAGGAGCTCCTATCCCAGTAATTTTGGGCGAAGTCGAAGGGCACGCTGCGTGAGGGCCGAAACATTACCGGAACCAATGTTAATCTATGTTGAGCTAGTCCCAAGGGCGAGTTCCAGGGTGGAAGGCTCAGACCTTCACTTCGAGGGTGCATGTCATTTGCGAGTACGTAAAGCGAGGCCGAAGGCCGAGCTGCGAGAAAATTGAGCTACCATTCTTCTTCAATTACCCCAGCATCTAAATAAGCCGACATCTGCGTAGGACCCAAGGCCCGACCGGGGAGCCCACAAGGTACAACCGTCCTTAACTGTCTTTATAATCAAACCGGCTGCTGATCTGACAGCAGAACGGCTAAACCTTGCTTTTAGTGTTCCTCTTCAGCCGCACCACATCGTCTGCCTAAGCTCGATTTTTAGTGGCGATGTGGTACCTATCATGTACCTAATTACTACTGTAATGTATTTTTAAATAAATTTATTCCATTTAACAGCAGAATGAAATGTAGACAAAGTTAAAATGTTATATTAAATAAATAATAACATTATTATTTTATTAAACGTGAACGTCTCTTAATATCGATTTTAACAAGGAAAAACTACTTGAATATAAAGTGTATAACCTTAGTTTTATGGTACTTTATCCATTGATGTCGAAAAAACAGATGTTTGCATTATTTTCTTGCCTCTAATTTTATCTTCTGTAGGAGTTTTAAACAAACATCCTTTGCTCATTATATTTTATATTCTTTTGTCCATTGGAGTATTGGTAGGTACCGTGACAATAATAGTTACTTTGCTAAAAATGTTTAGTTGAAGTTACCAATAACTCGTTCATCGAGACATCCGTTACTGCAGTGTTTTTTTTTTAATTTTTTGAACTAATGACGAAGTCACATTTTCATAGTTGGTTTTTTTTTATTTTCGGTGTTGGTAGGATTGTTCTTTTTTAAAGTTTCGCGATGCGCATGTTTTAAGGATTTTTTTAATCAATTTTATTGTTATATTTGGATGTCCTTCTGAACTCTCTGTTCGATTTTGTGACTCGGTTTAACGTAATTTCCTTTATTCGAGCTCTAAAAATTGGCTAGAGCTAAAATATTACATTACACTAGGGTTTGTAATATATTGGAAAAACTAATACTGGAAAGAAAAATAATCCTAAATTATTATAAAATAGTGTTTCAAATCTTGCCTAATTTAGAATTATCGTCGAATTTGGCCATAGCAAATGTGTCCAGTGGAAAATATATGCAGTTTTGCGACATTGTTCTACTTAATTGACCATAATTTCTAAAGAAAGATGCCAAAACTTCCCAAATTTATTATCAAATGCATCCAAATTAATTTAGCATTGAGATACACTTTCAATTTAATTTTGTTATTTTTTTACTTCGTCAAAATCTGTCCAGCGTTCTTTCCGCATACGTTACTCCATGTTTTATTAATTCCTGCTATTAAGTATTATAAAAGTCACAATTTGATTCTGTTTACTAAATAAATAAAACACAAGTACCCAGTTGTGTTTTTTCTGTATCTGGACCGATTAGCAACGTAAGCATAAGTGTGTACTTATGGTTTTTTTTCTTAGACCTCATAAGACAAAACTAACGGAAAAAACATAAGTGAGCACTTGTGTTATTTCATGTTAGTAATTATATTATGTTACTCCTTAATTTACGACATAGAAACAGTTTTTTCTAAATAACTTATTTAAATAAATATAAAATCGAATACTATGCAATGCATAAAATATTTACAATATTGTTTTATACATAAACAAAAGTTTCCACCTTATATATCGAATTTAACTTATGTTGGCTGAGGTGCAAAGTTTTTTGGCTTTTTCTCGAAACTAACTTTTTGGCATTTATGGTTTTTTTCGTTACGACGGCAGATTAGTTCTTAGGTTTTTTTTTCTGTGGCTGAATGTCAAGATTAGTGTCACAATTTGACGTTTCAGAATAAAAGAGAGTTTAGTTGCAGTTCTAGGTGTGAAATAAATACATGAAATCTCTTTACATATCATCTTTAGCATATGACACCGGATACATAGTATTTCCGGGTTTAATTTAAAGTAAGTAACATCAAGATTCCGTAGCAAGTTTGAGAAAACGTAGTGGCGCGACCGCAGCTGCTGCACCCTGAACGAGAGGCCAGTCCTCCGGTTGACGTACTCCGCCACGTCATCAGCCACGGCGGAGTAATGCAGACGCGATACGTGGAGCGCCTTACTCGTTGCGACCCGAAGACCAGAATTAACCGGTTCGGCGATGCCAACCAGAGTCTTGAGAGGCGCCCTGCGCACCTTTCTCTTCCTTTGAACCAGTGTAAATCCCTCCTTATCTATAAGGTCCTGATTTATTAGATGCAGATATTTTTACAGCTGATAGTACTCGGTCTCTGGAGTATATTAAACCGTGAAACATTATAGCTTTTACGATGTTTTTTTGGAGAAAACGGAAAAATAAATGTGCTACGTAAAAACACCCTGTTTATGTGATTATTAAATGAAAACTCATTGAACAGATTCTAGTACCTCTTTTACGTACCACTTCACTGGAAGTAGTAAGGGTCACGGTCCATACAAAATGGAGAAAAATTGTGCGCTGCGAGTTACAGTTTTGTAATTTTAACCAGAGCTAGAGGGTCTCAAAATAGTTGTTTTTAGATGTGGAGGGAAAACCAATTCCCCCCCTGAGCTCGGGGGGAGGGGGGTGAATGTGCATGCGGAAGGGTTGCGTTTAATATTTTTTTACTAATTAATAAGGCCTACTACGCATTGTTTGGTATCATTTTCGTCTTAAACGGACCTGGGAAATCTATTTTTTATTATAAACAGGGGCTATTTCATATAAAAATGTAGATTTTTTGGAGTAAAAGTAAAAAAGTTACCGTTTTTATTTTAATTTAAGCGTCATATAAGTATTAAAAAACAAGCTTATCCAATTAAAAAAAATAGTGTAAGATAGCATATTTATTGCAGTTTTTAAAAATATACACATTTTGTAGTCTTTCATACAAAATTCACTGAAAAAAAAAATTACCTGACGCGTACCTCCAACAAAAACCTCCGCGTAATCTCAAAAAAGAGACTTGTGCCGGCAACTTCTCATAGATTATACATATTTTCGTACTTGCATATTATTGTTCATATTACAATTGTAAATATTTATTGATTGATGAATTTTATTTGTTCAGCTTCTATTTTTAGATTTTATCGATTATTGTATACCGCGTGTATATTATATATCTGGTCTATCTAATCACATGTATGATATGTAGTATCTGATCATATGAATCGGAATGGGTAATCATTTTTACAAGTGTCATTAGGTAATGATCTCATTACCAAAGACGATAAAGGTAATTTTCACTAACCGGGACTAAATAACTAACCCAGTTCACCCACGTTAAAAGCTTATTTCATATGGAATTTGACAATCAATTGTTAAACGTTTACTTCATAAATCATCATTATTACCATATCAGCCGAAAGACGTCCACTGCTGAACATAGGCCTCCCCCAAAGATTGCCACAATGACCGGTCCTGCGCCACTCGCATTCAGCGGACTCCTGAGACCTTCACTGTCCACCTTGTTGGGTCCTACCCACGCTGTGCCTTCCACCTGCGAGGCCGCCGCATTGGCCATCGGTTTTACGTGCAATGTGCCCTGCCCACTGCCACTTTAGTTTAGTGATTCGGGGAGCTATGGAGCTATTCTTTGGTTCTGCTGTGGATCGTCTCATTTCTAATACGACCTCGCAGAGAGACTCCCACCATAGCCCTCTCCATTGCCCTGTGGGTGACTTTAAGCTTTCTTATGAGGCCCATTCTAAGCGACAACGTTTCAGTACCGTATGTCATCACCCTTTTAAATCTTTGATCAGTGTGTGTTGCCACACTGATCAAATACTTTTGTCTTCAAGAACTGCGGAATATTGGACGAAAATATGTGTCGTAGCTTCTCAAACGCTGCCCAACCTAGTCGGATTCGATGATTGACCTCTTACTCAAAGTTGGACCTACCTAACTGGGTAGCATGTCCTAGGTATATTATAGTCGTCTACACCTTCGAGTTTAGTCTCCGATTGTAACGGGAGTTTTCGTCTTATCCATGTTCATCATAAGACGAACTCGCTCGAAGGCGCTACTGAGGTCAGCGAACATCGCACTGAAATCTTCCAAGGTCTCAGCCAATACCACCGTATCATCAGCGAATCGAAGGTGAGTGATGTACTCGCTGTTTATGTTCATGCTCACCTTTTCCAGTCCAGTCTTAAAGACATCTTCCAGTGCAGCGGTAAACAGATTAGGGGAGATGACACCTCGTTGCCTGACTCCCCGCGGCAGTATAATATGCTTCAAGCTCTGGTCTTGGAGTCGGATTGACATAGTGGCGCTTTTGTACAAACACCTCAACATTTCGACATAGCGGTAGTCTACTTGGTACCTTTAAAGAGACTGTAGTACTGCCCAGAGTTTCGATCAAATCGAAGGCCTTGGGGGTTACCATGACGTACTAATGCGATTCAGTTTAGGCTCTGGGAAAGGGGCAGTGATACACGACTCGTATAGCCTTGTCCCTTTCTCTCGACCTAAATTAAACCGCATTAGTACGTCATGGAAACCCCCCTTATCGTAGTCCACAAACTGAGGGGCAGGTTATACCTATTCCTCGGTCTTCTGAATAACATTTACGAAACGCCAATTCGGAAACCGGCTTGTTCGTGAGGCTGGAAGTCATCAAGCCTGCGTGAAAGACGATTTGTAATGACTCTTGAAAACATCTTATAAATATGGCTCGGAAGTGAGATGGATCGCTAGTTCTTCAATAAGGTGTTGTCACCTTTTTTCAAGAACAGTACCACCACTCTTCTGTTCCATGCCTAAGGCGTTCTCCCTTCCGGAGTTGAACAACTTCTGAAGGGCCATAAGGATTGGTTTTCCACCTGGCTTCAGATGGTCAGCTATAATTTCGTCTTCCCCAGACGCCCTGTTATTTTTGAGCTGTTCAAGAGCCATTCTAATATTATATAGGCTGATGTCTCGGATATCCTCTGTATAGTGCCGGGTCAGTCACTTACTTCATAAGAAATTTAGCAATTATCAAATTCCGTGTGAAATAAACGGTTAACCCGGGCTGCTTGGTTAACCCAGGTTGATGCAATTTGCCCTAACAGACATTATGGAGTATTTTGTTTACGCAAAATCGCTAAATTCCCGCAGTAGAAACGTACTGTCAACAATAAGTCAAAGCAACGTCCCTTTTTTATTCGAGGTACGCGACAGGTGCAATTTTTTTACAACTTATTTTTGCATAGAAAGTTCCAAAAAGTATATATTTTTAAAAACTACAATAAATATGCTATCTTGTAGTATTTTTTTCATTTTCATATATTTATTTGGTAATACTTATGTAACGCAACAATCAAAATAACAACGGTGATTATTTTACCTTTATACCAATAATTATTTTTTTATGTATGAAAATCCTCATGTTTATTATCAAAAATGAATTCCCCGTGTCTGTTTTATATGAAAATGATACCAAACAATGAATAGTAGGCCTAAATATTAGACGAAAAAATTTTAAACATAACCCTTCCGTTTGCACATTCACCCCCCTCCCCCCTCGTTCAGACGGGGAATTGGTTTTCCCTCCACATTTAAAAATATTTATTTTTACACCCTCTAGCTCTGGTAAAAATTACAAAACTGTAACTCACAGCGCACAATTTTTTCCATTTGGACCTCTACTAAAGTGGCCACTTCTCATCGATAAATTAAAAACTTGAGTGTCTCACAATGAAACATTTTTATGTAATGTACAATGAAACAGATCCATGTTTCGTTGTGTACTGTATAGTTGTATTGTACACCGAATGTGAAATTGCAAAAGGTTACTATTCTATGAGACTGTTCATTTAAACATGTTTCATGTTTAACACCTCATTATCAACCTATTAAGGCCCACTTGTATAACCTAAACACTGACCAGTAAAATAGTCACTTTAGCTCCTGCTGGTGAATACCTGGTTATTTGGCTAAACCCGGGTGGTACAAGAAAGTCTAAATAGTACATTTCTAATATTTTTTGTTGACTAGTATAATTATATTATATATTAAATATTTCGTAAAATTATATGCGTAGTAACAGTGGTAATAAAACATATTTTTTATCTTTTAAAACATTCTGTTCCTACATATTGTATTAATATATGATTGTTTTCATTGAAACATAACATTTTTCGGTTGCTGAATGCGCCAATGTCATAAAGATTCGTTAATAAATTAATCTTCCCAAGAATTTTACTAAGAACAACCACATAATATACAATAACCTGTTTGACTACTGATTATGTAAATCTGTTTCAATGTTGGTTCCCCGTGATATTTTGAGGTTACAATGAAACAGCTCACGGTGTTTCACTGAACACTATTTATTAGTACACATTGAAACAATACCCTTTTTTCAAAAACATTTTAAGAATATAATACGCAATTTTCAAAACTAGCGCCACTTTTTTACATACCATAAAGAATTGTGACTTTTGGTCTATTTTATGGCAGAATATACGATTTTTAACTTTCAAATTGGCGATAGGACAGTTTAAAAAGTTCAATGTTTCATTGATAGCAATAGTTAAAGTAATATGTTTAACAATGAAACATACGTACACAATAAAACAACATGATATTTATGTTGTCACAAAGTGTATGATATCTATCGTAGAGATGCCCAGGACCCTCCCGCGTTCGCCTGGGTTGCAGTCATACTACGAGGATACATAAAACATAACTTTTTTTGCAATATGTCGCAGTTATCGACGACATTGTTAAGTTACTATGAAATTTGGGTTGTATACAATGAAACATTCTTTCGGTTTCATATATTTTTCAGTGGTCTTATTAATCATTTAACAAATTAGAATCCTACTAAACTTAACTTCTCCAGCCTGCCGTTATTATTAATTTTTTTCTTTATTTTGTATTCATTGCAAGCGTACTTATATATATGTTACATAACACAGTTCCAATGTTGGTTACGTCTGTTTCATGATTCATTGGATTTATTACATCTGTTTCAATGTAAAAATTCAGGTGTTTCATTGAATACATGCACGAGGACACAATGAAACAAATCTCATTTTTTGTTTAAAGTTGCATAACACATATACTATTGAAAATAAGTAGAAACCAAGAATGCAATTCGATAGCCAACTAAATTGTTTATCTTCGAACACAATATCTCACTCGTAACTTTGAAAACACCAGAGATACAATGGTTTGAAATTTAGTTGTTTCATTGATCCACAACTTACCCTAGACATAGATATCTAACGCGGGCTCAATAATGCCCCGAAAAATGATCGTGCCGCAAAAAATCCGTTGAGTTCGTTGCCGTAACCAATTCGCCGCGAATGCGTCGCGATTTACATCATTATAAAATTATAACAAAGATTTTGTTCTAAAAGTGCGTGATTATCGAATAATGTTAGTTTTTAGATTTGTTTACATTTTTCTGGTTTCTACTGACCAATGGTATAGGTAGTATTATAATAGTACATTACGACATAAGTACGAAAAACACACAACTCGTGTCGATTTCGAAAACCGCCACTCGTTTCGAATTTCGTTTTTGCACGTGTGTCGCACGACGTTTTTTAGTACAGATGGCCCTCCGAAGTTGGACCTGACGTAAAATGACCCACTTCTCGCACTAGAGCCTAAAAAGTACACCATCTACTCGTATACTAAAAAATATATTTTATAATGTATATGTACCTTTAGCATCGCTTAGTTTCTGTGAGTATACTAGTACTCAAGGCTGAATTGAGCTTACCGTGGGACTACGTTGAATTTAAATATAAATTATAAATATATTTATTTATTTTGTATACCTTTTCCAAACTCTGAATTTCCACAAAATACAAAGTCCAAAGAATCTCCAGGTGTAGGGCGACATAGCCAATAGGGGATTTTAATTAGAATGCAAATCTAATAGCCTTAAGGCATTTACATGTCAATGGTTCCCTAAATAACGCAATCTGAGGCACAAAGGAGTCGTGGCTTCTTACTAGCTTTGCCATATTGATCCCAGTTTACGAGCCTTGAAGTCTATGAATACGAATACTGAATTTATAATCGATGCTGGGAAATTTTGGTGGCAGTAGATTGATTGGTTAAAAGAAGGTAAATTGAAATGGAATAAACGACGATGATCATATCTATTTTCTATGTATTCAAGTATGTAGGTAGATACTATATATTTGTCTATTACGTCATAAATTGATTTCACCGTAGAACGAAGTCTATTTATTTGTGTAAGATTGTCCCATTGCCATGATTATTTGATAATTCTAAAATTTTGATTAGACACATGTTTTTGGAAAAACTGCGTGCAGGTGATTTTTTCTCGTCATAAATATTTCATATTTCATTTCAAAGATCCTCAAAATAAGCTTTAAGAGAAGTAACAATGTGAAAATAGTTAATATGTAGGTATTTATTTATTCCTTTCTAAAATAAATTAGAAGAGGTAAGTTAAGTACCTACTTAACATACCTACGTACATTCAAATTTATTATTGTTTTAAAAAGTATTTGACACATTGCCATTGTTTTTTAAAAGTCCTATGAATATTTTTTCCATTACAACTATGTATTTATACACCTAAAAAAATTACATTTTTAAGCCTTATCTTTTACCTGCGGTAACGCTATCCAGAGAAAATATGCAATGTTTCCGGTTAAAAACTATGCTATATTATTTCCTGAGACTTAAACTATCCCATACTTTCATATTAGAAATTTGGCTTTAATTTTCATCTAATTCACGAATACCTACGTAACAAATAGTATTGTCTTCAGCACACCCTGGCTGTCAAATTATCTACTCCAACTACAATACTCAAATAGCCTCCTATGCCTCGTTTCACCCCTTAGATCCGTACTCGGGGTTCAAGTTAATACAACTTAAGGCCTCTCACTCCCATATATTCCACTAATACCGGCTCTTGCGGAATGCTCGGCTTAGACCCGCAATTATTATGAGACCTACGTGGTTCCCCGCAAAGCTTCCTCCACTGTGGGAAAATACGAACAAAAAATAGCCGCAGAGCTCAACTGCTATTGGTTGGTTTCGTAATAAACATTTTCGCGCTCATATTAAAAACTAATAAAGATTTACTGCGTTATTAGAAGCGTATTAAAGTTTGTTTTTCTTACTTTAATTACGTGTATGAAATATCTTAAGATATTTTAACACGCGAGGGAAATGGAAGGTCGAAGGTAATTCTTTTAATTTACATGCAATATTTTCCATCACTAACAGGAAAACCAGAGTGTATGTCTTATTAAAACAATTACAGGGTTAATTCCTTATTTATTTACACGACTGCCAAAAGGAGAGTATATGTGTTCAGCCCCTATGTATGTTTCATATTTTCTTTAAACGCGCAGATCTCGACCACTCGCGACCGCTTAACCGTTTTAATTCATGTAAGGTATCATTAGAATCCTCGTGACGTCGCGGGTAACATAGGATATGTGACGTCACGTTAAAAATAATATGGCGGCCTAAAAATTCAATATTATCTAACCAAAAAAAATAAATATGAAAGAAATCTATCGAGTTTGGTATCAAAATGAAGAGCTTTAAACAACGATTACGAATATGTATAAAACTTATATGTTTGTTTCTTATTCTAGAAAAGCCAGATTCATTAAAATACAATTAAAGCGCAAAGAATAATATGTCATCTAAATGATATGATTTGGGTATCAAATTAAAGCATTTTGTATGCCGATTGCAAATATATATACAAGTTATATGTTTAAATATATGTTTGAAGAGAAAACTCGAAATGTTCTACATCGCACTATTGAAATTTTTCTTCAATGCCTAAGCCGTGACAGGACTGTCACCCTTGACACATCTTCTTGAACGCTAAGAAGTATGAAACAGATAGATTGTATGTACGCGCTTGTGGTCAAGGGGTAAATTGCACGGCTGCTACGCAGCGGTCGTGGGTTCAATCCCGGCTCGTAACCGAGATGAGTTTTTCAAATAAAACTTATATGCGATATATCGTTTGATATACAGTACCGGTCAAAAGTTTAAGTTCACTCCATGATTTTGATACAAAATAGACTTTCGCGCGATCTTTTTTTTTAAGTGTTAACAGTAAAATTTCAAGAGCTAGTTAATATTCATTTCCCATAGAATCTAAACAATTTTATACATTGGATCCGATAATAATTCATAGGCAAGTGAAGTTGTCATATTTTGATGATGACATGACTACCAATAGCTGCCACAGCTGCCTCACTTGTGAACTGTTCGAAAGTAACGGTTAATTAATAAGAAATAGCTCAATAATTAGTCATAATTATATTGGTGAAGAATTGAATTGAGTTGGAAACAAGTGTCGACTTAAATGCTGGAAAAATGATCGCCCAAACAGTCGATTTCGTATCAAAATCGTGGTGTGAACTTAACATTTTAGTCCAGTAGGTTTATGATGGTACCGTGTTTAATCGTATGTCGTTGTTGCCGTCAGGTTCTAACAAGTATGTAAGTGATGCGTAGAGCGATAAATAGATAAAACGGGACCATCATAAGCCACCAGTATTGTACAAAAAGTGCTTTACGGTGAAGGAAAACATCGTGAGGGAACTTGCATACATCTGCGAAGAAATTCAAGGATGTATGAGAAGTTCCCAACAAGTATTAGGCCAGCGTTGCCGTGAATGGCCAGAATACAATATCAAAAAATAACGTACGATATGATTCGCATATCAGTGGAATGTCCCTAAAATACAATCACAATAGCAGCAATTGTAGCCAAACAAAATTGCTTTATGTGTTGTAACATGCGCATAAAATTTAAAACTTGAAATATCTTAACAATATGATATCTTAATAATTAATATCTTGAAATATATTAATAATATGTACCTATGTAGTTTGCGAGATAAGAGACATTTAATATGGGCCAGTTTTTTTCATCCAAAATATGAGCCTACAATTTTTGTTAAATGTCAAATTAGTAATTAAGCAAACGATAGGTACAACAACGTCACTAGGAAACGAGTATAGTCAGACATATATGGTGCTGGAGAGGAACACTAAATGGGGAGGGGGCAAGGTTTTGAACGTTCTGCCGCTGGCTTTTGGTCAGATCAGGGTCGGATTTGGCCTTAACATTTGCGTAGGGGAGTTGGTATGAATGAAGGCAGGTTGGCCTGGAAACTTGAGTCTCGCGCAGCTCGCAGGCAAGCGTGCTGGGTGGCCGCACTCCGCATTTTCTCAAAAAGATTTTTGGGCTTCGTTTTAATGCTACACTTTTCCATTGTATAGCGAAGGAGCGCTGGGCTCTGGTAGCTTGGCCTTCGGCCTTGCAAGCCGGCGCGCCTTTAGGGGACACTTCGGGTCTTCGGCCTTGCGCGGAGGATGGTTTACAGCCTTCGCGGGTTGTGGAAACAATCGTCGGGTCTGCAGATTTCCGATTCGTTTTCATGTTACACTATTCCATCACGTATAGTGTAGTAGCGCTGGGCTCTGGCTTCGATTGTTAAGGCAGTTAAGAAGGACAGTTGTACCACTTGGGCTCGCTCGTCGGGACTCTGACCATCGGGATTGCGCTTGAAGCACCCCGATAGTTACGCTCCAGGCCTTCGGCCCTTCTTCGGCCTTGCTTCAAATTTCTACCAAGTGACACTTGGGCCCTCTTAGTTAGTCTGTGCCTCTGGCCCCGGTGGTCCGGGCTGGGGGCTCGGCTTTTGGCCTCGCAAACCAGCGCTTCTCTAAGGAACGAATCGGGCTTTCGGCCCTACGCGGAGTACGTCCTACGGCCTTTGCAGGTTGTCGAAAAGATCGTCGGATCCATTTTAACGTTACACTATTCCGTCGACTGATGTGGTAGTGCTGGGTTTTAGCGGCTCGGCCTTCCGCCTCGCGAACTAACGCGCCTCTGAGTGCCGCTTTTGGGTCTACGCGGAGCTCGGCTTTAAGTCTTCGTTGGAGTTCGAACTTTCGAAGCAAACCGTTGCACGCTGGGCCCTCCGGTTCGATTATTAAATTAGTTAGGAGGGACGGTTGTACCGTGTGGGCTAGCTCGTCGTGCCTTGGGCCCTACGCGGATGTCGGTTTTTTAGATGCATGCTGGGGTATTTAAAGAAGCATGGTATGTAGTTCAATTTTCTCGCAGCTTGGCCTTCGGCCTCGATTTAAATTTGCAAGCGAGTGCTTGGGCTCTTGAAGTGAAGGTCCCCGGACCTCCGCGAGCTCAGTTTTCGGCTTCCGACCCTGAAGCTCGGCCTTCGGACTCGCTCAACATAAACCGGTTCCAGTAATTTTCCGGCCCTCACGTGGCGTGCCCTTCGGATTCTCCCAAAATTAGCGGGATGGGAACTCCTTGTGCTCCCGGGGTTCCCGGGTTTCAAAAAACCGATTTCGCAGAGGGCTTAAGCTTCAGCTTAAGCCCTCTGCGAAATCGGTTTTTTGAAATTCTATCCAACTTTAAGGAATCTCCAGATTCACTAAAAGGTTTCAAATAAATAAAATAATTAATAAATTAAAAAACACGCCTGCCGTTTTAAGCGAACTGAAAAGTAACAAATAATTCCATTTTCAGGTTAATTCTTGTTAGCGTATCTACATAATAATAATAATAGGCGCTTGTCTTATTAATTACTATATTTTGTTTCGATTGCAGTCGGGGAACCTTTCATTGCGGAAAATATAAATATATGGAGGTTCCCCGACTGCAATTGCAACAAAATATAGTAAGTAATAAGACAAGCGCCTATTATTATTATTATGTAGATACGCTAACAAGAATTAACCTGAAAATGGAATTATTTGTTACTTTTCAGTTCGCTTAAAACGGCAGGCGTGTTTTTTAATTTTTTAATTATTTTATTTATTTTACTACTTTACTATACTATACTATACCTTTATTCCGCGTGATAGTAGAAAATGTCAACAATGTAAACAAATAGGGCTTACTTTCAATAGCATTTTGCTGTCCTTGACATATACCGTGAAACACGTTCGTAGATTTATTTTTACGTTAATACTAATAAATATCAATAATTTTATCTAAAAATGTATGTGATCTCAAAGTTTAAGATTTTATGTTAAGACCAAGATTTTGAAGTGCGTGATTATGAAATAAATATTGCCCGAGAAAGTATTTCAACATTTCTGGTTAATAAATAATAATCAAAAATATACGCAGCCGATTAGGAGCATTTTCATTTCAGACTTTACCTATGCCATCGTTCGTGGTACTTTCATTAGTTCATTGGTTTTCGAAATAAGTACTGTCAAAAATACCAAAAATGTCTTAAACACGTACTTAAGTGAAATAAAAGACGATCGACAACTTAACGATCAAGTTTAGTTTGCAAATTCGTTTTATATGTGCCATCGAAGGATTATTGAGAATGATTAACTGTATAAAAGTGCCACGCTACCATATAAGAGTATGAGTATGACGCAGACCACAGACCATACGTTAAACTAGATGTAACAAGTGTTTGTCCAGTCAAAGACAAAATAAGGTGTACAGAAAAATGTTCAAAAATATGTCCCAGTGCAGAGTGCACTTTTCTGTGTAATAAGAACGTCGTAACATACATATTTATGAGCGGATTCTTTCGATACTTATTTTTGCATTTGACTGTCCTACTACATTTTTAGCGCAATAAAATCACCTATACACTATTAAAGTACTATTCACCAACGCTCCTGTTTCGTGCCTTCTACAATGTTACATTATATACATAATATGTCAGTTGATACTTGATACAAATGTGATCATATTTTTTTTTTGGTTTATATATGTCGTAGTTGTAAGCGTAAATACCTGTTAGGAACCGTAACAGGAAAAAAATATGCAAGTAAAATACGGGCGGGCTTATCTGTATAAGACCATTTCAGGATCCCATTGCATAACAATTTACAACTCATAATACGACAGGGAGCCTATTCTCCACCTCTTTTACTAGAATAATATTCTCATAGTTCCTACGTATCTAAAAATTATTATATAGGTAGTACAGATATTCCCAGTATCTTTTGGCAAGTAAAACCTAGATATACAATACAAACGTACAAGTACACAATACAAAATGATTACAAATCAATGACAATTTATGAATATTTGCAATAAGTCCCTATAATGTTGTTTACGATTTTCAAATAGGTAACTACGTTGTTCAGATTCAGGTTTACTGATCAATACTTTTCGTGAAAATAAGATGTAATACTGATTCACAACATCAGCTTTCTCAACCCACTGCTGAAAGTCTCATGTTAACTAAACGTATAGACGCATATTATAAGAAATAAAATGCCTATAATCGCCACGCTGGGCAAGCAGGTTGACTATATTGCAGTAGTCTGTCCACTATAATAAATCTACTGTCCATCTTCTATAAACGAATGTTCGCCGTGTGGTGACGGCAGTAAGAATACATTTTGTCACCATCACCCGTGGGTGTCAGAAGAGTCGACTAAATGATGGAATGAATATTCGTTTCACATCATCAGTCTATTAGTCCACTGCTGAACGTAGGTGTCTCCTGTTATTTATGCGTATCGACGCATATTAATAAAAATAAATAGGGGTGTTACATCTATTTGGTCTACGATCTGTGGTCGCTACAGAATCATTAATTTTGCAAATAATCTCGGACACGGTTTATATTTTAGGTTCCACCTTAATTAAAAGCGCACCTTACAAATGACGGAGCGTTTATAGCTCCTATATAAATAAACATGCGAACGCCATTACCGTTATTACTGTTTTATGGAGATCATTCAGGCGACATCGGATGACAGCTTGAGCAGAATTATTTTTATGGTAAAAGTTGCAAATAAGCAATGAATCGCCCTCAAAGGCAGAAAACGTTGTCATAATAGATTCTACTAGTAGTGTTGTATTTTAGTTGGGACGCATCAGTCACTAGCGCCGATTATGAAGAGCATAAACGAAATCTATCAGTTTTTCTTTGGCCATCGAAACAGTTGCTGTTAGTCTTTCAAATCCTACATAATATTATTATTGTGTGTGAGCTTTGTAGTTATTTGGCTATGGGTTTCTTAAAGATACAATCTCAAATGGGCTTTTTTCATAGATGAGACAAGATGGAGATGGACGAATGGACTTTTCTTTAAACATTGTTGACCCGGATATAAGGAAAAAAAATTGTTAGTAGGTATGACATCAATAGCTTCCGTTATTTAATCGATAGTGTAACTCGGCCCTGCCGACAACTCTGGACGTCCAAAATTGCAATTTTGGGTTAAGGTTTATGTTGTACGGATAACATGTCTATATTTTCCGTTTTTTCTGAATTACAAGTTTCTGTAGAAAGTGGCGGGAAGTGGTTTGATGCGGAGAGCTGAGGACCGAGTATGTTGGCGCGAATTGGGGAAGGTCTATGTCCAGCAGTGGACGACTATGGGCTGATGATGATGATGACAAGTCTCTGTACATCAGTTGAAACTGTTGAAAGAGCGGTGGAGCTTAATGTTTTAAAGGGCGCTATTTCAATTCAAATCTCATCAGAAGTGATAATTTTTTTTATCTTTCGTCCATAATGTACAATGGCCGTGTGGTGACAGCGGTAAGAATACATTTGTCATCACCGCAACTCCTCCTGCGGGTGTCATAAGAGTCGACTAAGGGATTGAAGTGTCACCGACCGTTATTTTTTATAAAAGATTGATGATGGGCAGCAGCGTCATAGTGGACACATTACTGCGATCGCCGATCAGCTTGCCCAGAGTGGCGATTTTTTTGTATACCATGTCGGTGGCAAATGATGATGATGATGATGATGATGATGAATTCACAATGTCACTTAGACTTAAGATCAAATTTATTAGAATCTAACAGCAGGCTTTTAACGTGTATAACAAAATACGTGAAATAATAATTTTGTCTCGTTTTATCTAATTATAATTGAAATATACGAGTGTATTCGATTTTTTAAACGATGTAAATACTAGCAATAACTATAAGCTATCGTAGTTACAATATGTAGTAACACAGATCGTTTATAAATGAATTAATTTTAAATGGAGCGAGAACATTGTTTCCACATAGCCGGTAGTCCACTGCCTATTTCAACAAGAAGCTACGAATGTTTAAAATGTTCATTGTGTAATGTATTGAGCTAAGAGATTGAAGTGTCACTTACCATTCTTTGATAAAAAGTTGATGATGGGCAGCAGCGTCATCACAGTGGACACATTACTGCGATCGCCAATCTGCTTGCCCAGCGTGGCGATTATGGGCATTTACCTCCTAATGCTGAACGCATAGTTAATAGGAGAGGCCTACGTCCAGCAGTGGACTATCATAGGCTGATGATGTGTGATGTGTGTATTGAGTTGATTGAAATCCAGTCTGCTTATTAGCATAAAATATACAAAGAGGTTACTTTATGAATTACTGAAGAATGATTAAATCAAGACATTTCGAAATTAATTTCTAGATGATATTATACACGTAGATCGTACGTGGAAAAGAGTGACGTAGAAAATTGTACTGCGCTCTTTTATCTCACAAGTGTAAAACTAGCACGCTATACTTAATGCAAGCTTTCTAGATTTTGTTCAAGACCACCGATAGTACATCTTATTGGCGGTCTTGAACTCCAGAATGAAACTAGACCTAGTCTAGAGTGCAACTATTAAGTACACCCTGTTGTTGATCGCGCTGTCATAAATTATTTATTTGTCAACACGATACAATGATACGATAACACTGGCGTGGAATAGTACTTCATGAGTAAAACTAGCACACTATTAAACTAGCATTTTGTTCAGGACCTCCTATAAAACGTACCTTCAGAGTGCAACTACTTCGCACAGATTTGATTAAAGACAGAGAATCTGTCACTTTGACAACTGTCACTTTTAGTCTACGAGCGCACAACATACAGCAAACTATATGACAATCGTGACGTGTAAAAAATGTTTATGCTCTCATTTACTTCGTGGTTAAAACTTCGAGTGTAGCGTGCTAGGTTTGAATAAAACCTCCGATAAAACGTCACTTTAGGGTGCAACTAGTCGGCACAGATTCGATTAAAGACAACAATCACATTTCTTATTACGTACTCCTACCAAACAATCTGTCATTTGACAACTTTCTTTTATATGTATATGTCTAACGCAAAACACAAAGTAAATTATAAGAGGAGTGTTTTCTCAAAATGGCTTATTTTCACTTTGTCAAGTCAATAGAGATTAGGTATTTATCTTATGAAAACATATCCCTTGTTGGGAGAGTGGAAATAAGCTCCTTTGAAAAGACACTCCTCATATGAAAATCGTGAGTGAAAAAATATTTAGTTATGTTCCCACTTCCTTCGCCGTTAAAGCTTCGAGTAGCGTGCTAGGTTTTGTTCAAAACCTCCGATAAAACGTACCTCCAGGGTGCAACTAGTCCACACAGATTCGATTAAAGACAACGATCGCGTTTCCTATTAGGTTCTGTTGCCGATCGTGCCGTCACGCGCCACCCTCAACCCCAACTTTTATTTTTAGTGTTCCGCAGTAAAATGGTCTTGTGCGGTAAATTGAATTGTTTAGCTTAACATTTTGCGAGTTTTATTGCGGGGTTAGGTTGTAAAGTCGAGAGAATAAGTGTTAGAAGTCAATAGCTGAGCATATACCGACAAAAAATATGATTAAGGACATAAATTAATATAATTTTACAAATTAAACTATAGCATCATTTTCTTTCTAATACCCAGAATTGTCTCTGATTCCTAGGAATTGATAAGCTATTGGAAAGATTACTAAGACTGTAATGAAATAAGATTTGATGTCGCTTCATTTTATTTCTTAAACAATATCTTAAATTCAGACCAAACGAGCATTTGCTATTCTATCCCCCACTCTAGGAAATCAATGAATTACGTTTTGTGTAACGAACAAATTTCGTAGAGTGGGGGATTAGAATAGCGAATGCTCGTTTGGTCAGAATGCACCTTTAGGTATCAATAGTGCATTCATACATTACTGAATCAAGAACATTTAACTCTCTACAAAAGTGTTCGATATTTATTTTGTGAAAGAATCATGTGACTTTAATTAGAATACGACAAATTTACCTTGAAATGCAGAACCTTTTAAATATTAAAAGATTCGCACATCTCCATTTTTTACGTGTAGAAAAGTTTTCCAGGCTGCAGCAGGGGTCTATTGCCTTCAGTAATTGGAGTGCGCTGGATATTGTTATAAAGGAATTTTACTGTTTTCTAGAGCATAATATAGGTGTAATAGAACCATTATCATAAACTTGTAGGCAAGCATCATAGTCGTGTGGGAATTTCCAGTTCGAGTAGGTAAATGTTGTATTTTTTAATTTGTGATATTTAAGATTATAATTTAGGCAGTGATTATTTTAATAATTTGAGGGCCACATTATGGTTTTGTGAAGTAAATTATCTTAAATTGTATTTTTTTAATAGCCTGTTATTGTGCTTCCCACAAGACAAGACCTCCCCTCTCTTTTTCCATTCCGTCCTGTTTTTGGCAAGTTTCCGCAGAACGCGTCCAAATCGACCCGCCATCTCTCTTTCGGCCGACCTCTACTCCGTCGGCCATCGTGTGGGATCCACTCAGTGAGTGATTTGGTCCAACTTCCCGAGTGCACATGGCAGACATGTCCGGCCCAGTCCCAATTCATCTTGGCGCTCTTTACACCGACGGCTACGAGCTCTGGAGCGTAGGTCCGTTGTTTCTGATCCTGCCAGTTCTTCCAATACCTAATATGCTACGCTGCATTGCTCGCTGGAAAATCTTTAGTTGGAACGTTTGGGCCTCAGTCGATGACCAAGACTGAGCGCCGTAGGTTAAGATGGGCAGGATGTCCAGGTCCCGCTTCAAGCACAGAGGAAGGTTTTCCTTCAATAGCGACTTCACGGACCAGAAGCTTTTCTGGGCATTATAGATCCGTCTGTCGATTTCCAAAGACGATAAGATATTCACAAAGTTTTAAGACATACTCAAGGCGAATGAAGATATAAACTCTTGAAAGTATATTATGTGTCGCAAACTGATTATGCATGGGTTTAATAAATCTTAGATCAATAATCTTGTAATACAGTCCAAATGATTTATGTCAACTGTCGACAAAACAACAGGCAAAAGCTTTTACCGAGAGTGTCGAAAATTTATCATTTGTTTGTAAACTTCATTATGATTCACTTGCTAATAATTATTATTGCTAAATACGAATTCGTTACTTAAGCGGTTTCGTTAGAGGCTTCTTTTGAGATCGTTGACAGACGTGGGAGTGATAGAATATTTTCATCAAATTGATATTGAATGAAAATGAACTAACATTTTTTCTAATTACTAAACCTACTACATCATAATACTAAATTGACAGAGCTTCCAGTATCAGGCGATTTTTGTAAGGTTGATACGTACTATGTAAAACATTATAAATACACTCGAAACTAAAATGAGAATAACCTCAAATTATTCTAACTATAAACGTTGCAATATTGCGAAACCAAAATATATTCAAACCCAAAGGACTATTATCAAACCCAATTAGTGCGCAAAATAACATTTACTATTTCCAAATGAGTATAGCGTTCCCAAAAGATAATTTAAATTTCCTAATCTGATTCAAATCAAAAGTCGTGTAGCGAAATTTAATAGTAATCGTAATCGAATCTCCTAAAACTATAATAATTAAATACAACCATGATGGCTAAAATTATTGTGACCTGTTGTTGTAAAAACAGTTTGATATTGAAAACTTGCTGAAATAAATTAATTAATAAAAAAAATTTAAAACACGACTGCGGTTTAAAAAGGTTCTTAAAAGTAAAAAATAATTCCTTTTTCAGGTTTATTCTTGTGAGCGTATCTGCATATAAATAAGCGCTTGTCTATTACTTACGATATATTGTTTCTATTGCAGTCGGGGAACCTTCATAATGTTTATATTTTCCGTAATGAAAGGTTCCCCGACTGCAATCGAAACAAAATATCGTAAGTAATAGACAAGCGCTTATTTATATGCAGATACGCTCACAAGAATAAACCTGAAAAAGGAATTATTTTTTACTTTTGAGAACGTTTTTAAACCGCAGTCGTGTTTTAAATTTTTTTTATTAATTAATTTATTTGAAACCTTTTAGTGTATTTGAAGATTCTATAAATTTCGATACAATTTGGAAGGCTGACCCTGCGCTTCGTTCGCTCCGGAGGCCCGAAGAGTTCCCATCCCAGGTATTTTGGGCGAAGCCGTAGGGCACTCCGTGCGAGGGCCGGAACGTTTCCAAAACTAATGTAAATTTATGTTAAGCGAGTCCGAACTTCCGAAGGGGCTCGCCAACTTCAGGGTAGGAGGCCGAAAGCAGAGCTCGCGGACCCGGACCATCACTTCGAAGGCCCAAGCGTGTCACTCGCAAGTATTTTAGCGCAAGGCTGAAGGCCGAGCAATGAGAAAATTGAGCTACCATGTTTCTTGAACTACCCCAGCATCTGAATAAGCCGACATCCACGTAGGATCGAAGGCCCGACGGGCGAGACAACACGGTACAACCGTCCCTCTTAGCCTTTTGACCGCCAGACGAAGGAATATGCTGAGCTCCAGACGCCACGCGTACGTGATTATTTAAACGAAATTTAACTTTATGGCAACCCGCGTAAGTTTCTACTTCATTGGTATAGTTTTCGGCCAGTGGCGGTCAAAGGGTCAACTGTCCTTAAGCCCGACATTTCGCTTCAAACTCTAATGAGCACCGAAAGCTGAGCTCCGTGTAAAGTCAACGGCCAAAAGCGGTCCTCAGAGGTGCACCAGCTCACGAGACCGAAAGCCGAGCCACCAGAGCCCAGTACATAGCCCATCGAAGTACATAGGTCACACTGAAAGTTTTGAGTTTCACCCACTTAAAGATCACTCAGTGTATAGACACAATTATTTTCTGAAAATATAACTTTTTATTATTTTTTAGGGTATAACTTATACGGTTAACACCTGTACTTTAGGATTTCGGGCCATTTGAAAATTGCGTGTCGGGCGATTTCAAATTTTTCACGGATTTTTTTATTCTGTAACGTAAAGTCAACGATAAAAAATAAATGGGCTTAGATTCTTATTTGGTATTAAAGCCCAGTTCTTGTAGGATTGCTTGTAGTACCTAGTCTCCACAAATTTTATTGCTTTCGATTTTTTCTTGTGGATGATTAAAGAGATCAATGTCTACTAACAGCCATCCCCTAATTTCAAATTGCAGTAGTGGACTTTTACTAAGAGTGCCCTAGCATGACACTTGTAAGAAATTTAAAGAAAGGCCAAAGACGGAGCTGCGAGAAAAATAAGCTACCAAGCTTTTTCAATTACCCCAGCATCTAAATAAGCTCAGCTCCGCTTTGTGCCAAATACTTGGAGCGTCACTATCGGGGTGCGCTCGGCGCGAGGCCCGAGGACTGGAAGCACGATGGGCGAGTCCACGCGGTACAACCGTCCTTCTTAACTATCTTAACAATCGAAGCCAGAGCCCAGCGCTATCAGGGCACGTGATGGAATAGTGTAGCATAAAAACGAATCGGAGAGCTGCAGGCCCGACGATCGTTTCCACAATTTGCGAAAGTTGTAGACCGCACCCCGCGTAGGACTGGTAGCCCGAAGTGTCCTCCAGAGGGGCGCCGGCTTACGAGGCCGAAGACCACGCTACCAGAGCCCAGCGCTCCTTCGCTATACAATGTAAAAATGTAGCTTTAAAACGGATCTCAGGGCCGCAGATTCTTTTCGAGAAAATGCGAAGGCTGAACGTCTGCGTATTACCGAAGGGCCGTAGGCAAAAAAAGGCCTAAATGCAATTTATTTTTTAACATATTTCAAGTTTTAATTTTGATGCGCTTGTATGGTACGTATATCAATTTTGTTTATCCACAATTGCTGTTGTTATTGTGTTGTTAGGTACATTCGCCTGATGTTCAAATCATATCTAGAAATCCTCGATATTAGTGAGGTACGTACATGGCATTAGCACATGATTAGTGCGACAGTATGTCGCTACAAAATAGACTATCCATCTCTCTTATAGTTAGTAAAAGATGGAAAATCTGTCTTGCGGTGACAAACTGACGTACCTATACCTACCAATCATGTATTAAGCATACATATATGGTTAAATGTCTCGTATCTCGCAAACTAATTACATAGGTACATGTTATTACCATTTTTATTTAATATTGTGTTATAGCTATTTTCCGCAACACGAAATCTAGCGTGCCTGTTTAGTCGGGGGAAGAAAAGTTTTTGGTCACATTAAATCCTACAGTTTCGGAAGCTTTTTCTAATGAATATTTAGGGTATACAGATTCACACCATGCAATAATCCCCAGTGCCGCGCGAGAGCTTCTCATCCAGTCGAGGACTTGAAGGTCAATAATTGGAACAGCACGTTCAATAATTTCTACCCTCGAGATTATGCATTCATTCTATTGTTTCAGATGATTTATAATTAAGGAAAAAAAAATCCCCAGTTTTTTCGTAAAGCTTATACAAAAAAAACTATACCTTAATTTTTTTTTCCTTATTTGATAAAAAATATAACTTACAAAATCTTGCGCAATTCGAAAATTTGGTCATTGGACCATAATAAAGATATAAACGTCTTAGTAACTTTTCTCCGCGGTGACACAGTTGCATCTATTTTTTTTTCACTGTTATTATTTAATTTTGCTTATAAGACGTTTCAATGAAAACGTACAGCCACGATTATCTATGTCTTAGATAATATGTTTATTAACACGCAAAATAAAAATAAAATATTTGAAATATATTAAGTGCTTTACGAGCAATCGACATTAACAGCTATAATCTTAAAACGAATATTTTTTAAATCCCGCCTTCCCGCGCATGTGCCTACGATACGTGTGCGGCGATGCCGTGCGCTGTGCGTGAAAGAGAGAGGTATAGTAATATATACAGGGTGTGGCCAATAATAGGAGCTTTAAATTTAAGCGATGAATCTTTGGACTATACGCAATTACCTAGACCAGGGTTTCTCAAAGTGGGGTCCACGGACCCCTTAGGGGTCCGTGGTATGACTATTGGGGGTCCGCAGTTGGTCAGTTAACTGTAATGATATTTATTAGGAAATTCTGTCGTAAACTTGACCAGACGCATCGTCGTTGCCGCGCGGCGAGATCGGTCTACGAAAGCAAAGCACTGCGCCGGATGGCAACGATGAATAAAATTGTACCGTGTATGGGGCCCTTAAGCGCTGGTAGCGTGGGCCACAACTGAGGCCCTACCGAAACACGAAGTGTTGCCTCTCTCTCGCACTCGTGAATTCGTCCATAAGTGTAACAGGGAGGTAACACTTCTTTCGTGGTTCGCGGTAGGGCCTCTGTTGCCCCGCCGCTGCGGCGCCACGCCCGCGCCGCCCGCTCGCTCACTCAGTCTCGCAAGCAGATGGGTTTATTGCGCTACGTTGCACGCTGCACAGCACATCAAACAAAACGATAACCTTTAATTTTATAAGTGAAATTAAAAGGTACGTAACAAGTGTATTATAAAGTACTTTTTGAATACACATACGTAGTCAACTGTGTAACTGTAATAGAGTTATTGTATGTATATTATATTGTTTCAGTTCGTTCAAGAAAATGTCGAAGAAACGAAAGTATGATGATTCTTATGTGAACTACGGTTTTACTTTCATAACTGACCGTGATGGAATCCAAAAACCGCAGTGCTTCTTATGCAGTAAAGTGCTTGCGAATGGCAGTATGAAGCCAGCAAAGTTGTCAGAACATCTAAAAACTGTCCACCCTGGAAATGTATCTGACAGCCTTGACGATTTTCGTACTAAGAGGGCTCGGTTTCAAAAAGCCGGCACTTTACCAAAACTTGGATTCATCCCGACACAAAAACTATGTCTTGAGGCCTCGTACAAGGTCGCTTACCGTATTGCTCAACAGAAAAAGCCGCACACTATCGCGGAAACATTAGTGAAGCCCTGCGCATTGGACATTGTGGAACTTGTATGCGGTAAGGATCAAAAAAACAAGGTTGAAACTGTTCCCTTATCTAACGATGTTATTCATTCTAGAATTGTTGACATGTCGTCAAATGTTTTACATCAGGTAATTGAAGAATTGAATGCTTCACCGTTTTCGTTCAGTATGCAATTGGATGAAAGCACCGATGTATCGCAATGCAGCCAACTCTTGCTGTTTGTCCGTTACGTACAACATGAGACGCGTAATATCAAAGAAGAGTTTCTTTTTTGCGATTCGCTTTTGGAGACTACCAAGGCTTCAGATGTCTTTGAAATGACAAAAAGGTTTTTCATTGCACAAAATGTAGACTGGAAGACTAAACTTGGTAGTATATGCACTAATGGAGCTCCCGCAATGCTTGGTAACACATCTGGTTTCGCGGCATTGGTCAGAAAAGAGATCCCTCATGTCGTAATCACTCATTGTGTCTTACATCGACATGCCTTGGCTTCAAAAACTTTGCCTACTTTTTTGAAGGATTTCATGTCTACATTGGTCAAAATAATTAACTTCATAAGAGCAAGAGCCTTAAACCACCGCCTGTTCAAAAGGCTTTGTCAAGAAATGGGGTCAGAACATGAAGTTCTGCTTTACTACACGGAAGTGCGTTGGCTATCAAGGAGACAAGTCTTGAAGCGCTTGTTTGAGTTGAGAGAAGAAGTGATACTTTTTCTGAAAGAAAAAGTAAATCCTTTGTATGAGCATACTTGGCAGATATATTTACTCATTTGAACGAGATTAACCTGTCTCTTCAGGGTCCTGCAGTGACCATCGTGGACGCATCTGAACGGTTGAATGGTTTCTTAGGTAAACTGCCACTTTGGAAAAGGATGGTGGACTCAGGTCACTTTGCAAATTCTCCTCCAGAGTTGATGTCAGAAGGTGACGGCAGTACTGTAGAGGTTTTGATTTTTATTTGAATTCCAACAAATATGTTATACCTACTAGATTGTGCACCAAAAAACATAATTTAGCAAAAACGAGACTTATTTCAACACTAGGTCCTAGAGTAGATATTTCTTTATAAGCTAGGAATGGTCCTGGCGAGAAGTTTACTGCTGCTAGGGTATCCTTGTCTAACGTCTTGTCGGATACCTAAAACAATCTTTTAGACTAGAAGAAATGGTAGAAAACTTTTTAATCATTACAATCGAAAAGAGGTGGGTATCTGCCAGTTGCTGTCTAACACAAGATTTGCTAAGCCGCACATGGCATATTTATAGCAGTCCCTTTGCTTTACCTAAGACAGGACAGTTATAAGGTAACCATAAAAATATCAGTTTCCGGTAAAACCGTGATCGGTCATTGGTTAATCAAGCTTTGTTATGAAGTAGCCATAGCGACGTCAGCATCCGTGTAACTCGCGGGATCGGTCATTGGCCACCCGAGTTTTGTTATAATGTAACCATAGCAACGTCCGCATCGTTGTTGAACATAGTTCGGCAAAAGTCGTTGATAACGAATCAAGCTTTGTTGTAATGTAACCACAGCAACATCAGCATTCGTGGAATTCGCGGACTCGGCCATTGGCTAACTGAGTTTTGTTATTATTTAACCATAGTAACGTCTACGTCATTGGTGAACAGATTTCGGCAAAAGTCGTTAATAACGAATCGATCCCGATCAGTACTGTGTACCGACTAATTTACGAACTGTAACAAGTGACTCAACAATCCCGGTTCGCGACTGTACCTTCTGTTTGACAATGACAACATCACTCGGCCTGTCCTTTTCTTTTTTCGTCTCTTTTTAATCAATATAGTCCAATAGGGACGGGTAGCCACGAGAAAGCCGAGTGTTTCAGTCACACACAAGATATGCTAAGCCCCCGGATACTTACACAATCTTTTTATAAGCCATTTGTCCCGTGTTTTGTTTGGCCATGGTCATTTCAATAGAAAGGGACACAATTCTGACAGGAGTCATCTCACGAAGACCGTTTTTGTTTTACTCTTTAGTGCACAATTTAGTAGTGGTATCATTCGAAGCCATAGACCATGCAGTTGTAAATGTGAACTTTTTTATGTGAAGTCACTTTCTCTACTATTACAACATAATGACAATTTACGTCAAGTTGTTATATCAAAACGTTACCAAAAATAATAAAATAAATTATAAAATTGCGAATTGCGATGCACACAAAGCACATAATTAATAAGAAAAGTAAGCCAATCATTGTGAAAACGACTAGTCAACGAATATTATCTGAGTTGATAATAGAACCAAGCACTATGTTTGTCATCTCAAAGCAACGTATACCAAATGCAGTTGTGACTGTGACCTGTGGGTTTTCACTTCCAACCAGATTAATAGTGAAATTCTTACTTAGTTTCGACAAGATCCTATTCTCAGTACATGTTATATCGTGTCAGAGTGGAGTCAAATAAAGAAGCAGATCGTATCGTCGACATCATCGTAGTCGTGCCTATGTCTACAAATTCAATTAATTTAAGTGCAAGTTGAGTGGTTAAGAGTTCACCCGGTGAGATATGTGATTAGTGCACTATTTTTGTTGTAACCGTTTACTTAATAAATTGTTTTGAAGTCACTTTATGGCGTTTTACTAATTTAGTTATTTCGTCAGTTCACACCTGATAATTGAGATTGTGATCTGTTACGTAATGTTGAAAAAAGTGACAAAGTAATCAATAAGTAGATAGGTATGTTTAATAAGCAATACTGATTCATTTAGATTCAATAATACGCGAAACCGATAGTACCTAAATGTCAATGTCAAATGTTCGACTGGACACATAATGTCTACAGTACATTGCTGGGTCGATTAACTTTGTTAGAAAAATATAGAAAATTTATTTTTGTTCTTAATTAATTAAAACCATTTGGAGTTAATTACTGATTAGTTAAAGGGTCTATGTTTTCATTTATTGCTCTTATTACAGGCCACACCCTGTATACATTTTTGAATAATTGTAACACCTCATTTTGCGTCGGGAATTAAATACAGGCCCCTAATAGGTTACAAGTTGTATAGGTGCCTACATTTTTAATCGTCAGTTCTAAAACTGCTTAATACCTATTTATTTTACTACTAATTTTTATTAAAGACGTTTCTACTTCCTTCCTACGAAATTCCTTCTGTAATTTGACGCACCGTCCTGTCTACATAGTACCCCACCTACGTTTATCCGCTGCCCTGTGGCCGGCCGCGCATTTATGACGTCAGCGCCGCTCCGATTTATTTTAACAACTAGCTTTTGCCCGCGGCTTCGCTCGCGTAGATTTTGGGCTTCTATGAAAAAAAAATGTAAAACCTAACCTGAACCTCCTTTGATAGTCGTTCGTTTCTATGTGGGGTCGCAGTTTTAACCTAACCCATAACCTACTTTGATAGCCGTTCGTTTCTTGTGTGGGATCGCAGTTCTTACCTTTCCTAAACCGAAGTAGAATCTTACCTTATTACATTCTGTCTGAAGTCTGTTTCATTGAACAGCATATTAGTATGACATAATTAAATACTTAATTGCAAATAAACTACACGAATTAAAATTAGCAACGCAGGCATCGTCATTTCCTGGGTGAATATCTAAGCGTTTCAACCGCCTAATTTTGGTAGCTATTCTATTCGTTACAATGTGCTACTTTGTCATTTTAAGGAGGCACGATACCTCATACAAATGGCGAAGTATAACATTGAGACGTTTAGAAACTTCGGCAAAAATGATGCCACCAAAATTAGGCGGTTGAAATTCACAGATATTCCCCTCTTACAAAACAATAATGTAATCCGCTACAAGCTTCGTCCTTTTCTCTTATGGCGGAATAGTCAAGCCAAAACATTTAACCGGTGATGAGTAAGTCATTCAGGACTCCCACCACAGTGACTCGATAAACCATAGAAACGATATCCATGACGTTTTTTTACTGTTAAACCATTTCACCCCTTTCAGAGGTTGAATTCTCAAAAACCTAAAACACATCTTTATCTTTTTATGTTTAGGAATACTTCTGTAAAGTTTCGGATAAAATAGTTTAAATAATCAAGTTTTCCCATACAAACTGGACCCCCATCATTGCACCCCTTAGGGTGTGGATTTTGACTTAATTTTTTTTAAACCACCCCTACACCCTTAAAGGAACCTACGTGCTAAATTTGGAATCTCTAGAACTAGAAGTAAACATAAATAATTAACCTTTGTTTGTTTGTTTTTCGAAAATTTTAAATAAAGGATTTATGTTCTCATTTAATTTACAGAATACTCCTTTTTAGTTTCGGATAAAATAGTCCAACTAATCTTGTTTCACCATACAAACTTCGGAGCCCCATTTCAACCCTTTAGGAGGTGAATTTTGAAAAAAATCCTGGAATTACTTTTCTTATATTTTTATTCAAAATTAGTTTACGCAATATGAAATTTCTTAATCTAAAACAAACTTTTTTTCATACAAACTTTCAACCTCATTTTTACCCCCTTAGGAGTATTTTTTTTAAATACATGTACTCGAGGTAAAATACTCGTACTATATAACATGGTAGAGGTATGTAGATAAGTACCTACTTCTTCATTGGCAACAACACTTCTATGACGTTTTGAATTAAATAGCCCAACTAATCTGGTTCCTCCTTACAAACTTTAACCTTCCATTTAACACCCATAGGAAATGAATTTTCAAAAAAACCTGAAACACGTGTTTACTTAATTATTGTTAAAAACATTAATGTGAAGTTTCGAATAAAATTGCCCAACTAATCTTATTTCCCCATACCAACTTTAACCCTTTTTTTTAACCCCCATAGGGAATGAATTTTCAAAAAACCTGAAACACGTGTTTACTTAATTATTGTTAAAAACATTCATGTGAAGTTTCGAATAAAATAGCCCAACTAATCATATTTCCCCATACAAACTTTAACCCTCCATTTAACCCCTATAGGGAATGAATTTTCAAAAAACCTAAAACACGTATTTACTTATTTATTATTAAAAACATTCCTGTGAAGTTTCGAATAAAATAGCCCAACTAATCTTATTTCCCCATACAAATTTTAACCCTCCATTTAACCCCCATAGGGAATGAATTTTCAAAAAACCTGAAACACGTGTTTACTTATTTATTGTTAAGAACATTCATGTGAAGTTTCGAATAAAATAGCCCAACTAATCTTATTTCCTCATACAAACTTTAACCCTCCATTTAACCCCCATAGGGAATGAATTTTCAATAAACCTGAAATATGTGTTTACTTATTTATGATTAAAAACATTCCTGTGAAGTTTCGAATAAAATAGCCCAACTAATCTTGTTTCCCCATACAAACTTTAACCCCCCATTTAACCCCTTTAAGGGAGGAATTTTTAAAAATCCGTTCTTAGTGTGCCTCTAGACATTATAAAGAATCTAAATGCCAAGTTTGAAATCTCTAGGACCAGCGGTTTGGGCTGTGCGTTGATTTAAGTCAGTCAGTCAGTCAGTCAGTCAGTCAGTCAGTCAGTCAGTCAGTCAGTCAGTCAGTCAGTCAGTCAGGACTTTGCCGTTTATATATATAGATAACCATTTCGAAAATTGTAGGAAATGCTTAGAGTATACATAGGGGATTTTTTTGGTATTGTGCCACAACTAATTATTGACAAGAAGTACATTAAAAAAATAAAATGTAGAATTAATGCGCCTGCACGTAAATCAGTTAAAACTGTAAAAAAAATAGTTAGCATTGAGTCACTGATCTAATTTTTTCTTTGGATGAGTATAATAATTGTCGGATCATTATAGTAAAAAATCACCATTTGTTTAATTTCTGTTTGATTGTTATGAATTTTAAAAATAATTTTAATTTTTCTGACTATATCTACGATTATTCAGTGGTGACTTTTTAAAATATTGTCTTAAATATTCAGTTAGGCCCATCGGATAATAAATCCCTACTGTAGGATTTATCGTTTCTTTTTATTAAACAATTAAATCTTAATATTGATTTTATGAAAAAACCTCCACACATTTATCAGGGATAATTAGATTCATATATTCACAAAACGATGTTTTATCATATTCCTGAAATAAATATACTGTAGGATTTAATGTAATTTTCTCGAACAAGTTAAAGTTTAGCTCCCGGACTAGTTTTGCGTGGTCCCAACCCTGGCCCAATACTTGTTGGGAACTCACAAACAGGTTACCTCATGATGTTTTCCTTCACCGTAAAGCACTTGTGATGATATCAAATGATGATGTACATAAGTTTTTCGAAAAACTCATCGGCACAAGCTGGGGATTGAACCCCCGACCGCTGCGTAGCAGCCGTGCGTTGTACCGCTCGACCACAAACACTTATATAATGTATCTGTTTCATACACACTAAGGCCCGTGTCAGCGGTGACAGTTCTGTTACGGCTTAGATAACAAAGAAAAATTTCAATACCGCGATGTAGAACATTTCGAGTTTTCTCTTCATACACATACTGAAACATATAACTTGTATATGTATTTGTAATCTGCATGTAAAATGCTTTAATTTGATACCCAAATCATAGCGTTTGGATCACATACTATTCTTTGTGATTTGATTGCATTTTAATGAATCTCACTCTTCTTGAATAAGTTAAACACATATAAGTTATGTACATATTCGTAATCGTTGTTTGAAGCTCTTCATTTTGATACCAAACTCGATAGGTTTCTTTCATATTTTATTTTTTTGGTTAGATAATATTGAATTTCTAGGCCGCCATATTATTTTTAACGTTACGTCACATATCCTATGTTACCCGCGACGTCACGAGGATTCTAATGATACCTTACACTATTAAAAACGGTTAAGTGGTCGCGAAGATCTGCGCGTTTAAAGAAAATATGAAACTTACATAGGGGCTGAACACATATACTCTCCTTTTGGCAGTCGTGTAAAAAGGGGACCACTTGAATTGCCTACACAATTATTTAAGTAGGTATTAATCCTTAGGATATTCGGTTCCTAGTAAAATGCCATAAAACGTTACTGACTAATAGTTAAGATGATCAATGATCATAGACTTGTCCATCAGTAAATATTTTTTCATTACCTTAATTTGCGAATGGTTTATTTTTGTAAATTACAAAGGAAAATAAGTATACGGTGACCAAAAGACCAAGGCTGTACGGACATCAGTGGCCTGTTTATAAAAGCTTGTGCCTTGCAACGTAAGTGGAAGTCTCTTTTTATCACCATTTATTAGAGAAGGACTTCCGTATGTATTACAAGCTTTTTATAAACAGGGCCCACATATAGAAGAGACGTAAAATCCGCAGTATGACAATAACTGCTGCTAAAATGACACTTCCTTTGAAATAACTACCCCTAAGTAATAAAAGCATTAGATCTCCCACAGAGTCAAATGTGAAAATTAAAAATAATACCCGCCATTTTATAAAATGTATTCCTATTGGTGTTGCTCAGATAAGTTATAAAAATTAAGCACCACGAAACTGTAGGTATGGATAAGAGTAAATAAGAATATAATATATTTGGGTTTGATATAGAATGAAATAACGTTATAATAATAATATAAAGTTAATAATCACTGTGCGAACTAAACTCAGATATACATACTGTTGAGTACAGCGTACCCAGCATTGCCTGTCGATAGCTCCAGTTGGCAGAGCTCGGATACACGTAGGCCGGATCTACTGATGAGGAGGGCTGGAGCGGCAGGAGGGCTTTTTCCGATTAATAGGCAGGTTCCATTTTTCTTCTTTTTATTGTTCCTCTCTTGGTGGAGGTCAGCTTGACACTGCTCCATACAAAACGCGTCGCGTATATATACATCACTGGCTGTGATTTTCAGCCAATCATAAAAATATGTCGACCAATCAAAAGGCAGCGTATTTCTGTTTCATGAAATCTCAGTCTGTTCCGTTCACTAATTCTACTGGTCCGTAAATGCTGCGCGTTGATTGGTGGACTTCACATTGTTCGATTTATACTAGCCTACTTTCGCTAAGTTCTAATCACATTTACCTAATTTTAATCAATCCATGCCGTAATGTTTACAATCATTGTTTGTAAATAAATACTACACGTGGTTATCCAACGTTTACAACAAAAACACATGCGGAGTTGTTTACATTCTAAACAATAGGCGCTCGGATCTTCTATTGTTCCCGGTTTACCTGCAATGTTTTGGGTTAAAACCTTTATTTTAAACATTGCGTTGGGTTATTGACCCAAGGGTCCATTGTATCATTTGAATAGGTAACTGACCTATATTTAACGGGCTATACAGTTACATTTCTTACGTAAATTAAGTTCTAGCGAGGTATCGAATGGTTCATACATAGTACAAAA
Source organism: Thaumatotibia leucotreta (assembly GCA_025490895.1). Lineage (NCBI taxonomy): Eukaryota > Metazoa > Arthropoda > Insecta > Lepidoptera > Tortricidae > Thaumatotibia > Thaumatotibia leucotreta. Next base: position 31,450 of record JALPQI010001083.1, on the reverse strand, counting down.
TGCGACATTTTAAATCTTATACGCTAAGTTTAGGCGATTAATATCAGCCAATAGGCGACTTCCAAGGTTTGGTTCATACATTTGCGTTCATGAAATTGCTTATACATTACTGATCACTTATATCTAACTTAATTACGTGAGGATCATTTATTTACATGATTTATCTTATTCCTAGGCGTTCATTGGTCGTGACGTCGTGTCGCTAACATTAGTCCTCCTCCGTCGCAAGACGCCATGTTGCATGGGTAGGCGACACGATCACGGAGTCGTCGTTGATGCGGTCGTCGGGCGCTGGGGGGCAGCGCAGCTCTGCGTCTCGCCGGCTGGTACCACGACGGCTATTTTGCAGGTGGGGCGCCGCATTACGCCATGCAGGGTCTTGACGTCAGCGGAGCGCGTTCTGCCGTCTGGTCCACGGTGTGTAGCCACGACGATCCCTTTCGGCCACGTGTTGCGAGGGCCGTTAGGGTCCGCGATGATCACGATGTCTCCCGGCTGGATGTGACGCCCGCCGCTGGCTGAAGAACCGCGGGGTGCTAGTAGCGGGTAGACTTCTTTGACCCATCGCGACCAGAAGTGGTCGGCGAGGCCTTGGGCTGTTCTCCACTTCTTGTTGTCATCTTCTTCACAGGGTCCCAGTATAGGAAGATTGGCAGCTCGCAGTAACAAGAAGTGATTCGGTGTTAAAGTCTCAGGCGCGTTCGGGTCCACTGAGACATGTGTAAGTGGTCGTTGGTTCACTATATATTCTACTTCGGCCAATACGGTGTTAAATATCTCCTCTCGTGGCGCCTTGGTGTGTAGAGTGTACGCCATTGCTGATTTGATGGTGCGTACCATCCTCTCCCACGCTCCTCCGGCAGATGGGTTACCAGGCGGGATGAACTTCCACTCCATCCGTTGTTGTAGACCGTAGGCTCGAAGTATAGGTAGCCACTCCTTATGGGCTTCTTGGAGTTCAAATGGCCGACGCTCTGAAGTTCGTTGCGTTATCTGAATACATAACGCGGGGCCACCCACGTCGCGCCGCGAATCGGCGTAACGCGAGTAGCGCGCTGTCGGCGGAGAGGCTGTGCACGGATTCCAGGTGCACCGCTCGTGTTGTGAGACAGGTATAGAGAGCGATCCATCTCTTCTCTCTTCTGCGTCCGATGGTGACATATACAGGGCCCGCATAGTCCACGGCTGCGCAGGTAAACGGTCGTTCGTATGCCGTTGTTCGTTCAGGTGGTAAATCTCCATGCGGCTGTACGCGTGGCGTCGCTCGGCGTAAAATGCAGATTGCGCAAGTTCGGGCGATGGACTTTACGACGGGTCGCAGGTGCAGAATCCAGTACTTCTGTCTCAGCTCGTTCACGATCGCTTCATTGTGTATATGCGCTGATTTCCTGTGTGTATGTGCGATCAGCAAGCGCGTATACACATCCCGTCCGTCAAGTATAACGGGCCTTGATGCAGTGTATTGAACTGGAGCGTTTCCTAGACGAGTCTTCATTTTCAACAAACCATCGCGGTCGATTTCAGGTGCTAATTGATATAACCTCGATCTTTTATCAATTTCTTCGCCGCGGCTGAGTGCTCGTAGTTCGTCAGGAAAGCTTCGACGTTGACTATTTTGTTGCCACATATGTTCCGCTCGATGTATGTGTGCAAGTTCTAGTTTCTTCGTTCGGTCGCGACTTCGCAGCTTTTCTATGAATAGCAACACATAGGCTGTGCTATTAATGAGGCGTTCGTAACTGCTGAAGCGGTTGATGTCTGGTAATACTGATGCTGGGTCTCGTTCTGTTCGTGTAGCATGAGTCATAGCGGTCTTGATGTTCTTGCGTTCCGGTAGGTTCTCTCTTTCAGTAGCGGTGACGTCGTTCGGGTTCTGTGGCCAATCTCGTTCGGGTAACCGCAGAAATGCCGGTCCTTGGTACCACCGATCGTCGATGGTGATGCGCTGGCTTGGTTTACATCGCGTTCCATCGTCCGCCACGTTGAAATTAGTCGGCAACCATCTCCACGATTGTCGGCTTGTAAGTTCGGCGATCTCGGCTATGCGGTGACTGACAAACGGTCGATATTGTCGTGCGTCATCCCGTAGCCATGACAACGTAGTTTTTGAATCCGTCCAGTATGTGATGTCATCTGCAGTGTAGCGCTGTTCTTTCAGGATAGTTTGAGCGAGGCGCGCGGCGATCAAAGCAGCGCTCAGCTCCATCCTTGGCACCGATAATATCTTTAATGGTGCGACTCGCGTTCGACTTGCGGCTAAGCTGACGTGCACGTCGTTTCCGACTTCAGTGCGCCAGTAGGCCACGGCGCAGTAGGCTTCGGTACTTGCGCCGGAGAAAACGTGCAGCGTTCGACGTGTCGGATCCCTCGGCGAGTCGTACTGACGAGGTATTCTTAGTTCGGCGATGTATTTCAGGGCTTTCAGCCACTGAAAAAATGCTTCGGTGTCTTCTCGTTCTAACTCTTGATCCCAGTGCGTGCCCTTCGCCCAGACACGCTGTAGCAAGATCTTAGCGCTGATCACATACTGCGCGATGAGTCCTAGCGGGTCGTAGACAGACATAACTGTAGATAGGACTTGTCTCTTCGTTGGCGCTCGATCGCAGTTCTTGATGTCTTCTGGCACGCGTAGTAGCTTCGTGTTAAAGCTAAGCGTGTCTGTGCTAGGGTCCCACACCATGCCTAGCACCTTCTGTGATTTTTCGCCTAGCATCGTCGTAGGTTCGCTTGATCTCAGTTCGTTCGGTAGTTCTTCGATCAATTGACGATTGTTGCTAGCGAAGCCTCGCAGGTTGAATCCTCCCTCGGCGTGTGACTCGCGTACTTGCTTGACAGTTCGATGCAAGTCCTCCTCGGTCTCATAGCTAGCCACGTAGTCGTCCATGTAGTGGTTGTTCTTGATATCATAGACTGCCTCGGGGTATCTCGTTCGGTTGTCTTCGGCGTTCTTGTTGCGTACAAGATGTGCTAAACATGGGCTGCTCACGCATCCGAACAGCACCCGTGTTAACTTGTAGATGTGCGGCGTGCGGTCTCGCTCGTTATTCCTCCATAGGAATAGCTGGCTGGCTTGATCTTCGTGCTTCAGATGTATTCGCATGAACATATCTTGAATGTCCGCTGTCACGGCGAATGGATTCTCTCTGAAGCGCAGCAATATTCCCAGCAGGCTCTGAAGAAGGTCTGGACCGCAGAGAATGAAGTCGTTGAGACAAAACCCTTGACATTTTGCCGCAGCATCGAAAACAGCACGCATTTTTTGCTTCTGTAGGTTAACTACAGGAAAATGCGGTAGATAAAAGGTAAGATCGCTGACCGGCGGCTCGTTCAAACGTACGGCGTAACCCTTTTCGATTAAAGCTCTTATTTGCTTGCAGCTTCGGCGAACTTCGGGTCGCGTCTCATTCGCGATTCAAGGTTCAATAACCGCGAATGCGCCGTAGTGTAGCTGGCCGGTAGTTTGACGTCATCTGTAGCCCACAGCTGTCCAACTTCATAATGATCTTCATGTTTCACGACGCTCGAATTGAAAAGGTCGACAGCTCGTTGATCCGCGGGCTTGACGTTGTCTTTGCTCGAAACTCCCAAAGCTTCTATCGCCCAGTGTTTCTTTAATTGTTCATCGAGTTCATCTTGTTCAACGCGACAATGCAGTACAACTTGTTCATTCGTTCTGATTATCTTCGGCCGAAATCCGAAGAAACACCATCCCAAGCGGCAGCGTATGGCGGCGGGATCGAGTTCGCCTGCCATCCTTATCTCGTGCGGTATGCATAGCTGCCAGTGGTCGCCTCCGATGAGCATTTGCGGTACTCCCGTAGTGTAGCATTCATCGGCGAGGTCCTTGAGATGTTCGTACTTGATCATATCGGCTTTGTTTATGATCTGGCTGCGTAGTCCGATTCCGCGTACTGTTCGCAGCGTGATGTCGTAGCCTGTCCCGCCTCGCGCTGACCGTATCTTCGCCTTAACGGTAGCTGTGTTCGTTCGGTGCGCGATATCGCCTATACCGCGCACGCATAGCGGTGAAACAGGGCCAGACAATCCGATCTGTTCGGCGATGTCCTCCTCGATAAGGCTCAGTGTCGAGGCGTCGTCCAACATCGCGAAGATGTGTGCTTCTCCGCCCGGGCCGCTCACGGTGACGGGCAGTACTTTAAGTAGCACATTAGCAGGTTCGATCCCCGAGGTAACGTATATGCGAGCGGTATCTGGTTCATCCTGCTCGTTCGGTTCACGTGTTATCTCGGCCTGCGTGGCGCGCGGCGCGCGCGTGGTGGGGGCGTGGCCTGTCCTCTCTCCTATAGAGTACACCGGCGCGGTCGTAGTGAGATGTACTGCGGCTTCAGTCTGTACTTCTTGCTTATCCGCGTGTAGCAAGCGATGATGGGGATGCGGACAGCCTGGCACGTCGCATCTCTTCGCTCGGCAGTACTGGCGCTGATGTTTGTCGTTGAGGCAGCGAAAACACACCCTGTTCAGTCGCGCCCAGTCCCATCTCGCTCCGACGGGTTGGGCAGCTAATTTGCGGCAATCTGTCGTTCCATGAGTTCCTCCGCAATATAAGCAGATTGCGCGCGGGTTCTTCGTGGTGGCGTTCGTGGTATATACCACTTTCGAGGGCAACGGCTGCGACGAGCGCGACTGGGACAGAGCAGGGCGGGCAACCGGTCGGTTCGTGTTGCGCTCATACCGCGCCTGCGCTGACACGGCGTTCGATGTCGCGGTAGCAGTCCGTCGCGATGTTAGAGGGGCTCTGGCGTGCGAGTATTTCATTTCCTGCTCGCTCTCGTACATCAGGAAGTCCGACAGCTGGATTATTTCAGCTTCGTCTGAGTAGCGGTGTGCGCGGGCATAGTCACACCATCGGCTTCGTAGATGGGGACTCAGGCGGTCGGTGATTTCCCTTATTAGCATGGGATTATCAGCGTAATGACGGCGGTCGATGTCCATAACTGTAGATACTATGTTTGCGATCTTGATTGCGAAGTTATTTAGGTCATGCGCTGTCGGCCCGACGGTAGGCAGCCGACGCAGGTCTTCTAGTGCTTGGTCGAGTAGTACTTCGCTCCTTCCGTACTGTTTCTTCAATATGCGCATGATGAGGTCTGGACGAGTAGCTGTAGCCAGGACGTGCTGGACGCAAGCCTTGGCTTCTCCTTTCAGCGCCACTCGCAGTCTCGCCACGTTCTCGTACTCGGTAAACTTGTATCTTGTCGCTGTCTCGTTGTATGTGTTATAAAAACTGCGCCACTCGCTGACATTACCATAGAAAGCAGGTAATTCGTATATTTCTTTCGGTGCAGGTCTCGCAGCCCTCTGCATTTTCTCAAATATCTCGAACATACTGGCGGCGATGCTCTCCTGTGTCGAGATGTGCGTTCTTGGAGTTCTCGCATCCGGACTCGGCGAACGCGAGTACTGTTGCCTCCTTCTCGCGGAGGTCTTCGGTTCGGGGGTGAACGGCCTTTCACGTTCATAGGCTCGTTCGGGTTCAGGCGAGAGTGACCTTTTCCGTTCGCGGGTCCTCTCTAGTTCGGGGCTCGGCGATCGCTCAGCAGGCCTCCTCGTTCTCGGAGTCTCGAACATCGAGCGTGGTTCAAGGTTCGGTGCTCGACGTTTCGATGCCGGCTCGCGTGTCTCGTACGCCCAATCCTCTGGTTCATAATTCCTCGTAAGCGCCTCAGGTTCCGCGGCCTCGATCCCCAGCCGCAACGCTTCGAGTTTTTTGTTCAATGCTTCCGCTTCGCTTAGAAGTCTTCTTTGTTTTCCCCGTAATTGCTGCATAAGTTCAATGCCTTTGTTCCATGGTTCTATTGTTCGGTGAGGTGCGAAGGATACTTGTCGTGTCCGATCATCCTCGCGAAGTTCCCGTTCCGTATAAGTTCGTACGGAGTCGTCGTTCGGCGCGCTCGTTGGCGCTATAGCGCTTGCGGCACGTGTGTCCAGCGCCGTGGGCGCCGGGCGACTAACTGTGCGCGCATGATCTAGCGCTCGCTCGAGTGTAAGCGTTCCCCCGTCGGCCGGTTGCGATGTGGGCGGGGCTAATGGCTCGCTCCCCTCCATATGCCCACGTGCGTCGCCGGCCTCACTGGTGTCAGTGTTACTGAGTTCGTCCTCGGTGCGCGAGGCTCTGGCTCGCTTCATTTCGGCGGCCTCCGCTCCAGCCGCTAGAAAGCGTCTTCGTTCTTCATCGTCGTGAATCGACGACATTGATCTCGTCGTGATTCTTCTTCCCGTCATCGCTGCGGTGCTAAGGTTCCGGGTTCGTGCACGCAGTCGATGTCTCAGGTTCAGTCTGAGGGGTCCGGGAACACGATGCGGAGTTTCAGTAGATCGGTCGCTGCGTGTATCCGCTGGGTCAACCATCCGTAGTTCGGTCCGAAGTAGTTGACGTTGCTCGCGAAGGTTCGGACTGGTTCGCTATCCGACGCTCGAAGGACCAAAAAATGTTGAGTACAGCGTACCCAGCATTGCCTGTCGATAGCTCCAGTTGGCAGAGCTCGGATACACGTAGGCCGGATCTACTGATGAGGAGGGCTGGAGCGGCAGGAGGGCTTTTTCCGATTAATAGGCAGGTTCCATTTTTCTTCTTTTTATTGTTCCTCTCTTGGTGGAGGTCAGCTTGACACTGCTCCATACAAAACGCGTCGCGTATATATACATCACTGGCTGTGATTTTCAGCCAATCATAAAAATATGTCGACCAATCAAAAGGCAGCGTATTTCTGTTTCATGAAATCTCAGTCTGTTCCGTTCACTAATTCTACTGGTCCGTAAATGCTGCGCGTTGATTGGTGGACTTCACATTGTTCGATTTATACTAGCCTACTTTCGCTAAGTTCTAATCACATTTACCTAATTTTAATCAATCCATGCCGTAATGTTTACAATCATTGTTTGTAAATAAATACTACACGTGGTTATCCAACGTTTACAACAAAAACACATGCGGAGTTGTTTACATTCTAAACAATAGGCGCTCGGATCTTCTATTGTTCCCGGTTTACCTGCAATGTTTTGGGTTAAAACCTTTATTTTAAACATTGCGTTGGGTTATTGACCCAAGGGTCCATTGTATCATTTGAATAGGTAACTGACCTATATTTAACGGGCTATACAGTTACATTTCTTACGTAAATTAAGTTCTAGCGAGGTATCGAATGGTTCATACATAGTACAAAATGCGACATTTTAAATCTTATACGCTAAGTTTAGGCGATTAATATCAGCCAATAGGCGACTTCCAAGGTTTGGTTCATACATTTGCGTTCATGAAATTGCTTATACATTACTGATCACTTATATCTAACTTAATTACGTGAGGATCATTTATTTACATGATTTATCTTATTCCTAGGCGTTCATTGGTCGTGACGTCGTGTCGCTAACACATACCATGGCGTAGCCAATTATCTTTGCAGCTGAGGTTTTGATACTTTGAATAATATTACCTTTTTGAAATATAGCTCCAGTTTTAGAAGTGGTAGTATTAGTAAGTATTTTTTTTATTTTCACTTACGAGTAATTAATATTGATACTCGTATCTCCATACCTCTGTCACTCACAGTAACATCAAAATGCTAAAGTGCATAGCAAGTTATTATAATGTATAATTGGAAAAATATCATACTTTGTACATAAATTAAAAAAAAAACTATAATGAGTTGGGCTTAAATTCGGCGGGTAAAGTAGCCATGTCACTTACCCATATTCATAAACGTTTGTTAACTTAACAAGCCGCTAATAATTGTTTGTCCCTTTCGATCTTAACAATGTGTCCATAAGAGTAAAAGGGACAAACAATTATTAGCGGCTTGTTAAGTTAACAAACGTTTATGAATAAGGGGGCTAAAGTTTAGTGCCAACAGGAGTAAACCTCGCTCGGCGTCGAAACGACGCAGATACGGAGCAAAAAGTGATTGCAAATTACGCGTCCCCGTACTCATATCGTGTTATTACAACTGTTGGATGCTCTCCGATGCATTAATGCGGGACTGGGTGGGTACGTCGCTCGTTGTTTGTTTCTTGCTGTTTGTGACGGTGAACATTAACTATGAGATGTGAGGGTCTTATTGAGCGTAGTCAGATTTTTTCGCGTAGTCTATATGGCGCAGTATGGTGAAAGTCAAGTCAATGTATTGTTTTAGTAGGCTTAGCAACGATGGCTTTTCCATCATTAAACTACATAGCAAGTAAGCCTCATTGCCTAGTTGGTAGTGACCCTGCCTACGATGCTGGAGGTTCCGGGTTCGAATCCCGGCGAGGGCATTATTTGTGTATTTATTTATCACAAATATTTGTTCCTTGCTCATGACTGTCTATGTATTCGAGTATCTATAATTATGTATCTTTCTATTATATATATCGTCGTCTAGTACCCACAACACAAGCCTTAATTGAGCTTACCGTGGGACTAGGTCGATTTGAGTGAGATGTCCCAAGATAATTATTCATTTATTTATTGTTTAAGTACTTTACTTCCGGTTCTAACCCTATACCACTGACTGTGCCTAATTCAGACCCGAGAATAATCCGGCAAGAAACTCAGCGGGATTTAATTTTTCAAATAATAATACTTCTTACAGTACGGTTTTATTGTTATACTATGACGAGATGTTTCTGCCATCATTATGAAAAAATATATCATGCTTTATGAAATAAAGTAACAATTTCAAAAAATTCAGAAAGTAGAAAATCTACATCTGTCTATATTTTTCCCAATTATGTAAAAGTCTTAGATATTAAATTTTTATTATGACAGCCGAACCGTGTTAAAGGTATTTCATTTTGTAGTATTTACAATACAATATTCAATTTCATATTTATCAACATATTTACTAGAAACTCAAAGGATACTTGAAGACCTGAATATTTTATAACAAAGGCTTTACTTGTCAGGTACCTAATCCTTTATCATGGTAGACAGGTGTGCAAACACAACCTATATGAACAGAAGAGTCACTGCCTACAAGATTTTAATACAGACTATTAAAACAGAGATACCATTGTCTTGATATTAATGATAGAGCTATAAATTATTAGACGTAGTGTCAAAATTTTGACGGACGGTTGAAGTTAATAATTTAATAGACAAAATTACTTATGTAAAGAATTTGTTTGAAAAAGAAAAGCTAGAATATAAATTGATACGTAGCAGTAAAATTTCTTCAATATTAATTTAGCGCTTGTTATATTTCGCAATTTTTCCATATTTATTTTACTGTAAGTTTATCTCAAGAGCAACGGCAAAAATATATTATATTTATTCGTTTTTTTTTTTCACAAAATCTAAGTTACATTTCTAAATCTGACAGGCCTGACAATGACATTCTGACAGTTGCATTAGCACCCCTTGTTTTATTAGTTTTCTTTAATAAAAAGTGCGCCGTCTGTCTGACAGGACTTTCCCCTGTATGATTACATTCTCAATCATAAGTATTATGTTATCCAGATTATATAATCTTTCCTTCTATTTATTTTACTTCTATTATTACTTAGTTTAAGATACAATGTCTAAAGGAATATTGTTTTATAACTTCTTGGAGAAATTTTTTTGTAACATGAACAAAAAGTTCGCTATGTTGTGTCAAATTGGAAATGAATGCCATGTTAATCAATTATTATATTTATTATTTTGACTTACTCATATTTTGGTTTAAGGGCCTGTTTTAAGAATCAAGTTTAAAGATAAATATTAGCTGTCTTTTTCTTTAATAATTATACCTGAGGAAAAGGATAGTGATTTTATCAGATAGATACAGGACGAAAAAAGATTTTGGGTCAGTGACGGCAGCTACCAGATTCCGTGTTGCTGCGCGAAAATGGTATTAAGGATACCTTCCCTCGATTTTAAATTAATGAAAATCAGGGTTACAGATTTTGGAAAAAACTTACAGGGAGCGAGAAGATGCTCATTTTTGACAAACTTTTTTCATGCCAATCGATCCTGTTTCTGTTCAGGATCAAAAGCTTGTATGGAACTAAAAAAAAAATCGGCTAGAAAAGCCGCAAATCTAGAATTAAAATTCCTATACAATATATATGAAAATAAAAAAAATATTCCCTGTTGATATCTCAGGGATAAGTATTATCAATTTTTGAGTAAAGTGGTTGGGCAATGTTACCTACCTGTTTTCGCTCTTTTTCATACAAGGCCCACTTACGCAATTTGCAAATTTAACATTACCCTCTACTATTTTCATAAAGAGGTAAAACTAAAAGGTGACAACCCGAGGCTTTTTTTGACGATGGGCAATGTTTCCATTGTCCGTTTGCTAAATTACTGGATAAAATTGCCCAAAGCCATAACTTATTTTCTGATTAGCTTTTTCCAATAAAACTACTATCAATGTAATCTACTGTTCTTATTTTATTACAGATCATGGGTTTTTTTTTTCATTTATAGGGTAGGGTGGCCATAAATAGTTTGTTTATGTTTTGAAAAATTAATGTCGATATTTTGCCAAGATTTTGCCTGCAAAGTAACCCACCTCACTCAAGAAGCTCTAGCAAGCAAGTAAATGAAGTTCGACGCAAAAGTCATACCTAGTGTTGCCTCCCACATAACCTGTTTTATACTAAAAATAGTGGGGTCGCCATAAGAATGTTACATTTTTCTATATTAACCATTTTATTTAAAATTCTAGTGTTGGGCAATGTTTCCCTTGGAGGCAAAGTTGGCTAGTTTCACGGTAGTCAGAAGTTAGAAATTATATAACAAGAAGTCATTTATGAAACAAAAGTAATGGATTATATCCCGTATATTAATTGAAATCAAATGCAACAACAAAGAAAGAAAGAATCATTTTATAAATATGTTAAAACGTTCTTATTACATATAATTAAAGTGCACAGGGACATATTTTTAATATCCACCTTATTTTGCCTTTGACTATACTTACATCCCGACGTTTCAAACACTAGGATTTGCGATTACAAGTGACTATTTTGTATGCATTTTATTCTTGCTTCTCTTTATTGACTTCACCTCATTTTCGTCTGATTGGCACTGATATTTTTTTTGTGTAAACAATGCATTAGTCTAAAAACGACCTTTCTGCACTCCGGCCGGCATACAGCACTTTGCCTGCTTCTGTGCTAAAGTTAGTTGCTGCCTGCCGGCTCCGTTGAGCAGAAATATAGTATACACACATTGGCCGTTAAATGGGAAAGCCTCGGATCACAAGTTTGTCGGTCTCGGCTTCGCCTCGGCCTACAAATACACGTCATCCGAGACATTTCCCACTTAAACGGCCTTGGCATGTAATCTACTATATTTCTAATAGTTATTCCTACTGTAATGTTGTGAATCCTCGTCTTATCCTCGACAGCCTCTAATGAATATTAATATACACCGCCATGTTTAACCTTGTGTGTTGGCGAATTATCTATTGATACTGTACGCCAAGTTTCAGTAAGTTGAGGCAACATTATTAGCAATTTACTTGACTTGGAGGCTGATTCAGGATGAAGGTTCGAATATCTATTGTGCCAATACCACATCAATATGTATGAATATAAATAGTAATATATATACCGATTACGTTAACATGGCACAGTTCAATAGAGAACCAACCGACAACTGATGGTTTGCATCAAACCATCCGTAATCGTTAAATTGTTCACATTGGTTAGGAAATAGTTTAAATCTTGGACATGGCCAGAATGGTTTTTACCCCAAACAAATTCAATTCCCAAATTCTCTGGAAAATTTTGTAACAGTACATTGTATATTTAAGGGCGGTAAATAAGAAATCCGAAGCCAAGCCGAAGGCGCGGGTTTCACTTCACACGAGTTCATAATTCTTGTGCCGTCCGTAGCACACTCAATGTTTTGCATCACACCTGTGAGGCAAAAAAAGTAAATAAAACAATATATTTTCACAAAACTCTTAAATGGTCTAAATAATTTCTCAAAATCAGGGATGATTTAAATTTATCATTTTTATAACAGAAATTCCGGCGCGGCGCGCCCGCCGCCCGCCTGCGTGGGGCGGGGGCGCCGCGTTAGTGCGATGTAATGTTGTATGAAAATCCTTGATTGCCCTAGGGCGTAATGACAGATGAGAGCATTGGCGCACTTACCGAACTGGTGTGATGAAAAATACTTTTAAGCAAACTATGCGCTATCCACAGACAAGTTCTTTAAAATATGTGATATTTTTAAGAGTTCCGTACTCAATAGGCAATAAAATAGGACCCTATGATTAAGGCTCCGCTGTTTGTTTGTCTGTCTGTCGGTCACCCGGCTGAATCTCGTGATCCATGATGGTTAGACAGTTGAAATTATCACAGATGTATTTCTTTAGCAGCTGTAACAACAACAACTAAAAAGTAGAATAAAATAGATATCTAAGGGGTCTCCCGTAAACCAAACGTGATTTATTATGCTAAATAAATCTTTGGGCGCGATTTGGACTCGTACTTGGCCGATTTTTTAATCATCATCAGCCTATGATATTCCTCTGCTGAACATAGGGCTCTCCTATTAACTATGCATGTAGATGCATTAGGAGGTAAATGCCTATAATCGCCACGCTTGGCAAGCGGATTGGCGATCGCAGTAATGTGTCCACTATGATGACGCTGCTGCCCATCAATCTTTTATCAAATAATGGCCAGTGACACTTCAATCCCTTAGTGGACATTTACAATACCCGCAGGAGGAGGTTGGGGTGGAGAAAAATGTATTCTTACTGCCGTCACCACACGACCAATTTTTTTATGTAACTATTAAAATCTGAATAAGCCTCTGGTGTAGTGTGAAGCTGGGACTTAATGACTTTGCTTGCAGTTTGATTGGAGATATGGTCTTGGATTGCATGAGGGCTGATTGCTTAGAACTTAGGACTCCAAAGTTCAGATCTACGTACTTGAAAGTTTAGTGTGTCGAGTTTAGAGATGATAATTATATATACCGGACGGAACAGAATGACGATCCTTCCCGCTACAGACCGAGTCTACCAACCATTATAATGAACTTTCAGTATAGTACAAACATTGAAATATCTTTAAAACAATTTTATCCCTCATACGAAGTGAGTAATTAAATTAGTTTAAGTTCAGTAGTATGGAAAAGTCATTTTTACGTTTTCCATACTGAAGCTTCATCATTATGGTTGGTAGACTCGGTCGGTAGCGGGAACGATCGTCGTTCCGTTTCATCCTGTACATAATTATATTATAAATGTAAAATAAATATTGGTAGCAGTAGCAGAAATGATGTAAAATATGTTTTATTCTTCGTGCAGATTTTTTCAGACGAAGTTTTCGTGACTGTCACAGCCTAAAAAATATCGAGGGATTTATGTTTCTAATTAGCGTATAAGCCTTTATAATTGTAAAGTGATGTAGTTAGAATATTATTGAACCACTATTAAAGTCGATCATTGCTCAACATGTTTCGACCCATTCACAATAGAATAAGCTTGTGGTGTCATTTTTACTAACAATAAAGGCAATATAAAGTTAATTTGAATTTAAAAATCCTAAAGGTAACTCTGAAGTTATTTCAAAAGACTGCCCGATCAGTTTTAGGAAACTATGTATACCTGATTCCCCTGAAGTTGTCGTAGGGGTTTATTAACTTTGATCCTCGCTTAATATTAACTATGCAGTTTAAAAAATGCAAGTGACCAATATAAACTCTTCAGAACCCTGTTATCTAATAATCTTTCAGACAAAAATGTTCATTGAGTCATCATAATCAACATCATCAGCCGACAGACTCTTGGACGTAGGTCTCTCCCATAGCATACCATATTGATCGTTCGTGTGGTGCGCGCATCCAATAGATTCTATTTAGTATCCACTTTCATGGATTAGGTACCTTCATTTTTATATGACGATAGCAAACCGTCCTTGTACTACCTATACGTACCTGTAAGTAGGCAATAAGTACCCGTAGAAATCAGCAACTCCAAGAAACCTGAGAGATCCGATCCTTAAGAAACCTGTTTTTTTCTTACCTAACAGTAACACTCACGACACTGCCAAAAAATTTTACACTGTTTTCTGGTTAGATATGTAGACTCAAAAGCGTTTGCGAAATTTTTAGAAGGAGTCGATAATAATTTTAAAATTACGTGATTTTTTGCCGTGTGGTGACGGCAGTAACAATACATTTGTCACCACCCCAACTCTTCCCGTGGGTGTCGTAGGAGTCGACTAAGGGACTAAAGTGTTACTTATCATACACTTGACCCGGGTATGTCTTTAAACTACGTCCAACAAGTGAGGTAGGGCACAGCGAAATTTAATTTCGCTTGAATCTGGAGCAGCCTGTCTGGGGAAGTACCTCCACCTTACGGAATACCGCAGCCATAATAGCACTACTACCTATTATATAGGTATGTGATGTTGTGTTTCTGACGGTGAGTAAGGTTTCCAGAGCTCCAACCCCCCCAATCTCCCCCTTAATGACGATGACAGCGCAGATCAAGAAACTACCCCAGGAGGGTACCAGCTGCACTAGCGCTGGAGAATCCCTTTCTGGGCTTCCATGCTCAGGTAATGTCGTGCCTGAGCGTGGACGCCGAGAGCGCCCCGTTTCGTATTCTGGGGGGGGCAAATCCGCGCTCCGCCATCCACCATCCTCCCGAGGCAAGAACAAGACGGCTACGGCAGCCCCTGCCACGCTTGCTGTGGACTTCTGCAACATCAGGGGTTTGCATTCAAATCTTAATGCTGTCCATCATCACCTAGAGACAGCCAAGCCGGCCTTGCTTTTTCTAACAGAGACGCAGATATCGTCTCCAGCGGACACGAAATACCTCTCCTACCCTGGGTACGAACTGGAGCATTCCTTTCTCCCTAGGGCTGGAGTGTGTGTGTACGTTAGAGGCGATATCAGTTCTCGTCGCCTCAGCAATCTTGAAGGTAGGGACCTTTCCACCTTATGGCTGCGTGTTGACTGCGGCGAACATCCTCGCGTCTACTCGTGCCTCTATAGGTCCCATAGCGGTGATGCCGAAACTGACCGACTCTTGGAGCAGATACAAACGGCTGTAGATTCTGTGCAGCAGCAGATCCCATCCGCCGAGATCATCGTTCTTGGCGATTTCAATGCCCACCATGCCGAATGGCTGGGCTCCAGCAAGACTGATCATGCGGGGAGGTCTGTTCACGACTTTGCTCTGACCTACGGCTTGACACAACTGATTACAGCGCCTACGCGAATCCCAGATGTGGAGAGCCAGGAACCTTCCCTGTTGGACCTTCTGCTAACTTCTCACCCGGTTGGTTATGATGTATCCGTTGTAGCCCCTCTCGGTTCCTCGGATCATTGCCTCATCCGGAGTACAGTGCCACTCACGTGCCCGCCGCGTCGGCGAGTTGCTTGCAGCCGCCGTGTGTGGCACTATAAGTCAGCAGACTGGGATGGGATGCGGGTGTTTTTTGCGTCCTACCCTTGGGGGCAGGTTTGCTTCACATCGCCGAATGATCCTGATATCGCTGCTGACTCTGTTGCTGACGTGGTGCTTCAGGGGATGGAACTTTTCATTCCATCCTCTGCGGTACCTGTTGGTGGCAAAACCCAGCCTTGGTTTGATCGCTCCTGCAAAAAGGCGGCTCGCCGAAAGATGGAGTGCTACCAGGCCTGGGCTAATGCGGCGGCGGTTCAGGATGTAAATACCAGCGCATTAAAAAAGGAGTTCAACTTTGCCTCCAGGTCCTTCAAAAGAGCCATTGCCAGAGCAAAGTCGTTGCACATTGGTAGGATTGGCGAGAAACTTGAGCGTCTCCCCTCGGGAACTCGTGCGTTCTGGTCTCTTGCCAAAGCTATCCAGGGGAATTTCTGCACGCCGTCTTTTCCACCTCTGCATACGGGGAATGATTCGTTGGCCCACGACGCAAAGGACAAAGCCGATTTATTGGGTAAGCTTTTTGCGTCCAACTCGACTTTGGATGACGGGGGGCAAGCGCCGCCGTCTATACCGCGGTGCGAGAGCTGTATGCCGGATGTACAGTTCCGCCAAAGCTCTGTGCGTAAGGCTCTTCGCTCCCTCGACATCCATAAGTCCAGTGGGCCTGATGGTATCCCCGCGGTTGTATTGAAGATGTGTGCCCCTGAGTTGGCGCCGATCTTAACGCGTCTTTTTCGGCTCTCCTACTCTTCTGGCGTAGTCCCGACTTCGTGGAAGTCAGCTTTGGTGCACCCGATCCCTAAAAAAGGCGACCGCTCAAATCCATCCGACTACAGGCCGATAGCTATAACCTCCCTTTTCTCGAAGATTATGGAGTCCATAATTAATCGTCAGCTCCTCGGGTATCTTGAGGATCACCAGCTCCTGAGTGACCAACAATACGGTTTCCGTAGGGGTCGTTCGGCTGGTGATCTTTTAGTTTACCTGACACATTGCTGGGCAATGGCGATAGAGACAAAAGGTGAGGCACTGGCAGTTAGTTTGGATGTTGCGAAGGCCTTCGATCGCGTTTGGCACAAAGCCCTTCTTTCGAAACTTCCATCCTATGGGCTTCCAGGGAAATTATGCGAATGGGTCAGCAGTTTTCTAGCAGACAGAAGCATTAAGGTCGTTGTTGACGGTGAATGCTCTGACTCAATGTCTGTGAATGCTGGTGTCCCTCAAGGCTGTGTGCTATCACCCACGCTATTCCTCCTGCATATTAATGACATGTTGCATACTAGCGGCATTCATTGTTATGCGGATGATAGTACGGGTGATGCCTCCTACACCGGCCGTGCTAATATTTCCCGGGAAAACGTCATTGAGAGCCGGAACAAACTTGTGTCTGAAATTGAGACCTCCCTAAAAGAAGTCTCAGATTGGGGTCGGCTTAATTTGGTCCGATTTAACCCTACTAAGACACAGGTTTGCGCGTTCACCGCGAAAAAGCTTCCGTTTGTCGCGTCACCCCGTTTCGAGAGCACTTCCCTATCTGCCACAGCCAGTATTGGAATTCTTGGTGTTGACATCTCGAGTGATGTCCAGTTCCGCGTCCACCTAGAGGGTAAGGCCAAATTGGCCTCGAAGAAGCTCGGTGTGCTCAATAGATCGAGGCAGTACTTCACGCCGGCTCACCGCCTACAGCTTTATAAGGCGCAGGTTCGCCCGCATATGGAATACTGCTCTCATCTTTGGGCAGGGGCACCTAAGTACCAGCTTCTCCCTCTAGACCGCATCCAACGGAGAGCAGCTCGAGTTGTCAACTGCCAACGTATTTCTGATCGGCTTGATACCCTGGCGCTGCGTAGAGATGTGGCCTCGCTCTGCATTTTCTATCGCATGTACTACGGGGAGTGTTCCGAGGAGTTGTTCGGATTAATACCTGCCGCTTCTTTCCGCCACCGCCCTACGCGACAATGTTTTCATTCTCACCATTTAGATGGTTGGCGGTCCTCAACTGTGCGCTTTTCTCGTAACTTCCTGCCTCGCACAGCTAAACTTTGGAACGAATTGTCACAAGCGGTGTTTCCGGACCGATACGACCTTCAAACCTTCAAGAAAAGAGCGTACTCCCACCTTAAAGGCCGGCAACGCATTTGCGACGCCTCTGGTGTTGCGGGTGTCCATGGGCGACGTTAATCGCTTTCCATCAGGCGATTCGTCTGTTCGTTTGCCACCTATAGCATAAAAAAAAAAAAAAAAAAAACGTAAATGGGTCATAACCAATTTACGTACCTACTTTCAAAATAGTCCATGTTCCAGAAGTATTAGTAGCACCATAAGTACCGTAGGTTCATATTTCAGAAGTATTTACCACCTATTGTGCATGAACTATTTTCTAAAAAAAAAATCTTAGGTGCCGTTTCTGATCACAACCTCACTGACAAAGGGAATCCTTTGTAGCACTTAATTTTCGGCCACCCTATATCCTCCATCATGTTTATTGTAACTATACATCCAATACGCTTCACCGCAGTAATTACTCCATTATTTGCCAGACCACGTGTCTGCGAAGGCTTGCGCTCGTCTGAGCTCCCGAGAGACCCTCCTAATGAATATTAACATCCTATCTAGTTCTAGTCGCTTACTGGGAGTTGACGAGTTGGATTGCAGAACCGGTGTGATTGACCTTTGAACCTGTTACAACTTGTTTATTCCTAATATTGACTATTATATTTATCATCATCGTCATTATCCAAAAGAAATCCTCCACTGAACATTGGACTAAAGATTGCCACGATGACCGGTCTCGTGCCATCGGGGTGGACTACTTTACGAGGTGGACACTACTTATTAACAACAATTTTCATTTCAAGAAAGCAGGCAAAGAATCGTTACTAAAATATGCTCACCAACTAAGCATTAGTATCTACTCAATTCAGTATCTTTTTGCGGAATAAAATATGTACACACTTAAACGCATTTTTCTTATTTACTATTTATTATAACAAACATAGTTTTTTTTCTTGAAATTTAGACCAAAAGCCTATGAGTATTATAATTGATGGCTCTCCATCTTTTAAATTGTTTAAATTTTATGCATATCAATTTTTTAAGCAAGCTTTTATCAAACCAAAGTGAAAACTCTTGTGATTTTCTTAGGCACGTTTTGCGGCAATAAAATAAAATAAAATTTTGTAGGCATTAGTGTGTAATTTTGTATGCATATCTAAGTTAGGTGTTCAACTAAATTATTGAATTATTTATCTATGCGTTGGAAGCAATGGGAATTTCAATCCTAGGCTACCATTCCGAACGATTACGAACAACTATGCCTGAGACTTTCCAGTATAAAGGCTAGGTCCAAATCTTCCTAGCACTTAGAAGTGTTTGTGTTTCAAGTTAGACTAGATTTAAGGGTTCTTGTAGTGAATAAGTGAAAAGCTCAGATGCTTTACTGCGAATTTAGAGAATCGAGAATTTCAAGCATTTGTCTCTGTTACTCCAAATATGAAGTAACAAGAGTGAAAAGAACGGGTGCTTGAAATATACGATTTGAGATGTTCGTGATTGGCCACCTGTTTCCAGACTGTTATTGAAGTTAATTTTGACGTATTTTCTATCTCTCTGTTGTGTTTGTGTCTAAGAAAATTTGCGGTAAATTCATGACTGAAATTTTAGGCAGCTATTGTTTGGAGTTTAGCTAGTTTCCACAAATGAATAAGTAATTTATGCGTTCAGTACCTAAGCGGTTACTGATTTGTTTGATTTAATTTACAATTTTATTCATGTTCAAAATCTGGTGATAGAAAAAAACTATATCATGCCGTGTGGTGACGGCAGTAAGAATACATTTGTCACCACCCCAACTCCTCCTGCGGGTGTCGTAAGAGTCGACTAAGCGATTGAAGTGTCACTGACCATTCTACAAGATTAGTGATGGGCAGCAGCGTCATCGTAGTGGACACGTTACTGCGATCGCACATCCGCTTGCCCAGCGTGGCGATTATGGGCATTTACCTCCTAATGCGTCTATACGCATAGTTAATAGGAGAGGCCTACGTCCAGCAGTGGACTAACATAGGCTGATGATGATGAATGATGATGATACATATCAAACGATTCAACTTACGTGTATTCAGTCACTATTCGCGTGACATGTTTCGGAGAGCCTAAGTCTCCACTATCAAGCACTGAGCTCGTACTAAGGCGTCACGCGCACGGTACGTTAAAGGACGCGTTAGTACGGGCATTGCGGTCAGAGCTTGAAAATGGAGACCTCAGCTCTCCGAAACAAATGTTTAAGTCACTACGCGCGACATGTCGCATGATTAAATAAAAAAATACATAATTGAATTAGTTCTCTATGGCGGTCAACTACTCCATGCATAACCTAAATGCTTGTAACGTTGCATTAAAACTTTGTTTGCTGTCATACGTATTTTGCATTCTCTTTCAAAACAAAACACCGCTTGCCACCAATACACCAGAGTTCCACGAATACAGACCTAAGGGAAATACCTTCAGGATGTACATTGAAATTTATTTCATTATTATGTAACTACGCTTTAGTTGGGTTATTCAGTCTACAAATTTCACAGACATAATGTATACATTTCCGGCTCGGTACACATAGCAAGACTGTCGCTTGCAAGCTCGTTGTTTGCATTTCACTCAGCTAAGATATATGATGTTATAGGATTGCTGATTCTTTGAAAAACGTCGTGCCATATTTTGGTCAATTTGAGTTGAATAATAATTGGCCGTGTGGTGACTCCAGTAAGAATACATTTGTCACCATCCCAACTCCTCCTTCAGGTGTAGTAAGAAGTGTGAAGTATCACTGACTATTATTTGATAAAAGATTGATGATGGGCAGCAGCGTCAGCATAGTGGACACATTAATGCGATCGCCAATCCGCTTGCCCATGGCGATTATGGGCATTTACCTCCTAGTGCGTCTATACGCATAGTTAATAGGAGAGGCCTACGTCTAGCAGTGAACTATCATAGGCTGATGATGAGTTGAATAAATGGTTAAAAAACCAGACTTGAAAATGAAACCTTTCATTCGTGGAAAACAATTTTGAAAACGACGGCTAAAAGATAGATCTTTTAGCCGTCGTTTTCACCTACGTAGACGTAGTAGGAGTTTGCGTATTTACTTTAATGGACGATGTGCTTAAAATATGTCTATAATGCGTCTAACTTTGAGCTTTCATGGATGACAATTTCAAAACACTAGTTGGTTTTTATTTAATGTGATCAATAACAAACCTTATTTAAATATTAGATGTCATATACCAAGGAAAACATTCTGAAGTTTTCCAACGCCGCTGGAGTAGCCGAGTAGTTTAGGCAACAGCCGCGAAAGCTGAGGACGTGGGTTCATAGAAAATTTGATTTTGTCGCCAAAACTTTCACTGCCAAAAGTAGTTGCACAAAATTAAACATCGTAACACAAAAATTATGTATTATACATTTTCTTCAATCGACCTTAACCCAAGCGATAGAGACGTAAACAACAGATCAGATATCCTTTCACACATATCTATGACCAGAAGCAGCGGCTGTGCATTAAAAGAAAATTAACGGAATTTGATGCACAGATTATGCAAATCAAAGCATATCCAGACAGGTTCTTTGTTAGCACGTCCTAAATGAGTTTTAATAGGAGCTGACGAGACATTTGCATGGAGTTCTTGTTCGATGTTTTGCTGTGCTTTGCGTAAGTAATTGTTCGTGCATTGGAAATGTTTGTTTAAAAGGGTGACAGAATTTCTTTGTTTTTAGTGCTGCCCAATCCAGAAAGATAATTTTTTTGGAACAATATTAAAATTTGTAAAATATCGAAATTAAAATTTCATTTCTTACTGAAATAGACGTGAATGATATGTTTTAGTTGCGCCTCATAAGAAAAAGCGACAAAGAAAAAACTATGATACGCTAAGTACAGACTGTTCTTGGTCAAGCACTCAGAGTTCCTGGGCGTATGCACCTCAGAGTTTCTTGCATTAAGTCATTTACAAAAATAAATGAAATAGTTATCGAATACTACATTTAAGAAAAAAATCTTGCATTTTCCATTATCATTTTTGTATATTCTAGCACAATGACTATAGTAGTACCTAAAATCCATTGTTATTGATTACATAAACATTTTTATTCATAACAGTTACATATTCTCGATAACTATTTTTTTTTTTTATAAAACGTGCTTATTTTCATGTCCAACGAAGTGATATTCAAAGCCACTGTCGTCCCATAAAAGGCATTAAATAAAAGCGTATGATATTTTAACATTCATGTTCCTTTTTCCTGTTGTCAGTATAACGAATTCTTTGATAAAATCTACATAGAAAACAAGGGGAAAGATAAATGCGAAACCAATTTCAAAAACATCACGCCCAAAGTTTAAAAAACCATTCCCCCAAAAGTTATAGTATCGTAAACAATGATTTAGGATCTCCAAAGTTTTCCCTTAATATTTCCATTCGGGGGATCGGGGAAAATCGACATGCAACCGTTACCTATCTAGGTATCTAACTTGATTTGATAATAATAAGTTACAAGCGGAAATGTGGAAATCAAGGGGCGGCTAGGGGCGTGAAAATGTTTATACACTTTCATAATTTCGAGGGGATGATATCAGAGACTAGGGGTGAAGGGCTTTCAACAAAATACTTAATACGGAAAATACGAGGCAGAAAACCTGGTTATTCCCTATTATTGTGGATGCTATATTTCGGCGGCTTTGCAACGATATGCATTACCATAAAGAATAGTAAATCGATTTACGGCTCAGATTCGCTATTTCCGTATAAAAACCTCCGCAGCAGTTATATCTAAGGTGACAAGACTGAGAATTGGATACGTTTTGGTGCTCTGTACATTCTTATTTCATGGGGTTTAGCGAAAACAAAATAGACGGAAATCGTGTGCAAATAGAAGATGCTGAAAATTCCCTTGCTTTGTAAAATACATGGGAATATCAGTACTTGGCAGAGGAAAAAGTGAAACAATAAAAAAGTGTCAATTATAATTATGTGCGACGGTTATAACGCTAGGTGCCTTTGACCATACTGTAAGTATAAAGGCCCGGCCACGTTGGTCTAAGGCGACCAGCGCCGAGCGAATCCATGAGTTGGAGCGGGATGCCGATTTGGTTACTCCCTCTCGCACGTATGGTTTTCCGCTAAGCCGGTCGCCTTAGACCAATGTTATGGCCGCGGCATAAGGGACAAGCACTACGTGCTAGCATCAGCCGCGAAAGCTGGGCACGCGGGTTCGATCACCACCCCCTGAGATTGGTAAACTCTGTCTTTTTTATTTGGTATATGACATTCAATATTTATAATATGATACCTATCGTAGACCGTGTGGTGACGGCAGTAAGAGTTCGTTTGTCAACACCCCAACCTTTCTCGCGAGTGTCGTAAGAGTCGACTAAAGGTATTGAGTGTAACTGACCATTCTTTGACAGAAGATTGATGGTCAACAGAGGCGTCATCTTAGTGGACACATTACTGCGATCGTCATTCTACTTATGGGCATTTACCTCCTAGTGCGTCTTTACGCATATGTAGTTAATAGGAGAGGCCTTCTTCCAGTAGCGGACTGAGTTAGGCTGGTGATGATGACAAACGTAAAACAGTTACTACTTAACAACGCAAATCAAAAATATATAACTAGATATTTTGATTTATTCCACACATAAAATGGTGCGACAATTGGTGAGAATAACTAAGCACTTTCTAAGAGCTAAAACACTCGATAAAACGTGCGAGTCCATGTCTCTTAAGGTTTAATGTTGCAAGCATTATAAGTTCTTTCCAATGCATGCCCTTTCTTATGCTGGTGTTGAAGTGTTACTGCAACTACTTTACCTTACAATTTACCTCTCTATTGATCTGTTGCGCAATAAATTACAATTTTCACACATCTTATATACTCATAAAGTCAAATAGAAATCTGATCGCTAATACTGTTTGAACATGGTTGGATTTTAAATGAAGCTGTGATTTAAGATAAGAGGTTGTTGATGTTATAGATGTTTTTGTAGCATTACTACCAATAAACGATACTTAGGCGCGTGGTGGCATTTAAAAGAGCTACTAAAGGGCACGATTCGTATCGATGCTGTTTAGCAGTACTTAGTAAGCGTCGTTTGAGTTCTTTGAATAACTTACAGTGGCAATATAGTTGGCTACAGTCCGTATAAGGAGATGGGATATATTGGAATAAGAATTGGTACTATTACAAAAGATGTTACGACCGCACCGTTAAATATTGTTTCTCGCGGTGACATACTGTCACCAATAATGTAATACATTTTTTTTATCGCGTCGGTGAGAAACTAACACACGCCATGCCTGATGGTAAAAGCAGCTATCGTAGCCTTTGGACGATTGTAACTCCAGAGGCAGACAGATGAAACGCGTATTGCCGACCATTTAAAAAATATGTATAATTTTTTTATGAACCATATACCAGTGGTCCTTTGATAAATGTTCATTCCACAGAGGAGCCCATCACATATACGTTTTATGCAGTAATACTCAAAATTATGTAGGTATGCTAATTTCAGCAAGTACCAAATGTCAATGGCCGTTTACTTACAAATAATATTTCAATAGTCGTGCACATCAAGATTAAATATTCAGTTGATACGATTAGAATCCAACAAAAGCTAAGCCTCTTTTGAAAGTCAAAGCCTTTAGGTAAAACCTCAGTACAAGATCAAATATGCATGACATTGCTTTAGTTAGACAAGCTTAGTCTTTTCTTACTCACGCAAGAGAAATTTAATTAAATCTGCAATAGACATCAGCGCGGGCTTTGAACTGAGCAATATTAAATGGAGCAAGAAATAGGTAATTATTACGCCATAATAACCGTTACTTACTTATTTGCTTATTCGAGTGCTATGGGAGAAAATTATAGACAATCTTATATTTATTTTGAAAGCTTTTATTCACTGGATGGAGGTGTGAATTTATGTTGAAGTTCAATTTGGTAAAATAACCGAAAATTCATTAACATGAAAAAGGCAATTAAGTACATAAATAAATATCATAGGCACAAATCGACTTAGTTTCACGGTCAGCTCATTTAAGGCTTGAATTGTGGATAAGGATACCAATCGATTATGATTATGTACCTTACACATATTATATTGAAAGCTACCATAACAAAAGAACAAATATTTATGACAAGCAGATAAATGCCCTCGTCAGGATTTAAGCAATGATCTTTAGCTTTATAGATATTGTTAATAATAAGTACTTTCCACACTTTTGTGATAATCTAAGCGTATTTAAAACGGCAAAATAAGAGGCAATCGCCTCGGCTTATTTCAAGTTTCATTTAATTAGCCTCAAAATGCACCCATCTCGAGACTGTTTCGTCATGTCTTTATTGGTTTGTCTCTAATTCTAGGGAGATTTGATTCAGCTAGTTGGTAAAATTCTGCAAAGTAATAATGGGCTTTACCAAGATCCAAGCCAAGTAATTTCCAAGAAGTTGGGCCCATGTATGTCTCCGACTATTCTGCGAAGACCATCTGGTTACCAGTCTGCCTTCTCAATATTTATGTATGGCAGAGTTAAAATAATTCATTATTCACCAGAAAACTATAACGACCACTAGACGCTCGTCATTGATGAAATTTGAAATTAAAATGTCTTTCAATGTAAAGAACAATAAATAATGATTTAGATAAATAAGCAATTATCACAAATATTTGCTTACTTAATCAAAAAGATCAAAGTCTGCAAGAAAATTTGTTCACTGGATCGAAATAAAGTGAAACTAAAACTACAAGAGATTTACGATTGCCCAGCTCCTTAATTAAAAACCTTTGAGCCAAATTGGATGGGTCTTGTTCTTAATCTTGAATTTATTTGGGTATTTCTTTGCCCAAATTATTCAGGTTTATTGAATATCGGCCGGGAGGGCAATCTATCACAAGGATATACGACCCGGCCGAAGAAAGCCCGACCCCAGTAAATGGGTCGCAGAAATCCTTTGAAAGTCGGACTTTTAAAAATTGGATTTACTTCTTCCCATGTTTGAGGTTAGGGTTGATTGTTATCTACGTATATTTGGCGAAGGTTATGAAAATATAGACAATATTTGAAACAGAAATGGCTTTTACTGATAAAGTGTGAGACGTATTGTACATAATAATATATATATAAACTGGAAACGGAAATCAGTAGTGTCCATACTCTAACTGATCTGATATTTTTGTTTAATTATTTAGTTTTAATGCATCTAATGAATTATTAAATTCATTAGATTTTCTTCAAAGACTCTTCATACACTTTCACATGTTAGCAATATGTAAGACTTTACCAAAATCAAAGTATGGTAATATTAAAAAAAAACATAATTCAAGGAATTTTTTAAGGTCTCGACCCCAATCATCATCCTGCCACATAGACTAAATGTATCATTATTGTAGACACCATGCTCATAGAAAACAATATGATACCTTCATAAGATACGCACCATCATGCGGGCTAGCATGTGTCGTGCTTGTCAGCAACTCGCAGCTACACGTATCTTTTTAATCAATCGAAAAGAGACGTGTACCTAAAAGCTGCTGCCAAACGCAAGATGTGCAGCGTCGCATGAATATATTTCATGCTCAAAATGAGTCTGTAAAAAGTGTAAAGATTCTTACACAGCCAAACTACATCTTTTCCTTAAAATTGATATAAATTTCGTCAAACGAACAAAAACCAAGCGTTATCCTTAAACGACAAGGAACTAAAAGGTATACATATATTTACTGAACCCTAAGTCGTATCTGAGATCCACCGGCTTTGCTGGACCCTCATTCGCGCTGGATAACCTCGGATCTTTTATTACTATTGTAAAACATACTGGAAATGGAGTGGAGATTTTGAAGATAGGTAAAAATGCTACCTTTTCTAAACTATTTGTTCAAATTTATCTTAGAAAGACAAATTATAGAGTACAGTAAAATCATAGGTGTACTATGTCTGTACGTAGTACGATTATTTGACTCTTGATAATATTGGTCATGATTGCAAACTTAAGAAATGGTTGATATAAAAGCGCATTTTTTTTAATCTTTCCTTAAAATCATTTGCTTACTAGAATAGGGCATCAATAAGTATTACAAGGTATACGGTATCTTGTAATAGGCTGGACAAGTAATGTAGTTAACCTTGCCATTAAATGTCGCTATATTTGTAGCAAAAGATAAAGTTTATATCGAATTGAAATCGTTTCCGTCAACCTTCTGTACGAATATGGCAATGTGAAGTCTAAAGTGCCTATTACAAGATTTACTACTGCGCTATTCAGCGGACGTTTGAAATGGTTACCTAGCAGCAGTAACTTCACATCAATGTCAGGTTTCTTTAAAATTGACAAGGTTACGTCTTTTTATACGACTTTATCGGTTACAACGATTATTGGAACACGACTCGTTTAAATTAAACGAGTCGTGTTCCAATAATCGTTGTAACCGATAAAGTCGTATAAAAAGACGTAACCTTGTCAATTATTAAATGGTTTAATGACATTGAAGATCTTAATATGGTTTATGAATTAAATGTAGAGCGTTTTAAGAATTTTGACGCTGAACAGGTTAGGTTAGACCTAAATTTATAAAATTTAGCAAATATGAAAATTACTAACTACAATTTGAATGGATATTTTTTTTTTCGAATTTCAGATTTTGTGGACATAAATGTATCTCTTAATTTTTACAAAATACATTTGCACGATAATTAAATTAAGAATTTTTAAGAAATTAAGGGTTTTTATAATCTGAAAATACAACTCCAAACACTCCTAAGCAACTTCTCATTATTGACGTACTCTTTTTACGAGATACCTACTTTTTTCCCTAATCTTACATCAGATTTATCTTAAACAAACCTTACAAAGAAATCTCCAAACTTGATGCAAACATTATTTTAATTTAAATTAAGTTCTGGAATCTCTTTTGAGTTTGAAAGAAAAATATTTTCTGCAACAACAGGAGTGCGAATTTCATTAACACGCTTCGAAGAGTCAACAAAAAACCCTAGCGAAATATCATTGGCGTGAAGAAAATGCATTACCATTAGATCCCGGAGGGAAGGGGAGTGCAGGAGCTACGGGAAAACGCAACTGGCAATCAAAAATAACAAACTTAACAAAGGATATTGAGGTTTGAGGTTGGTGTGAGCTTAATAGAATTTTTCCATTACACATAATTATATTTGTGGAGAAATAAACTATATTAAGAACCTGAAGACAATTATAACATGAATTAAGGTAAATAATGCGTGAACTAAAGAGAATACCTACCCCGTGAATAAATAAGAAAAATAACTGGGGCTTTAGGTTAAAAGCAGGAAACACAATAAAGCAGTTTTTCAAACAGCTTTACTTAACAAAACGTAGGTAAATGGTAAAATTACACGAAAGGTCGGAGGCTAAGCATAAACAAGCTAAACTGCCGGCACTGAACATAAAAGCAGCTTAAAGCACCGATTATCTACATACAACTTACAATTAAAATAAACTAACCGTGCACAATGTTACCATTTATATAAGACGACAAATGCGCCCGCAGAACAACAAAGTAGAAGCCACCGAGCGGAAAACTAGTTCCTTCCAGAAACCTAATATTACCATTTCAGTAATACACACCACGCGACCTACTTAAACAGTATTCTTTACCCGCCTTGGACGCTCCTAATGCAAATTTTATTTATTCATGTAAATTAATATCTAGTCTCGGAGACAGTCAGTGAAGCGAAAAATTGAGTACGTGCAAAAATAAAGCCCGTCTGCCTTCCAGGCAATGTTGTTCAGGGGTAGAAAGTATTATGTGCAATGTGATTTGAATCAGTTTTACTTCTTTATGGGATTAAACTTAGCTTATGCAAAAGCCGTGCGCCTGGTAGTTGCCAATTAGGTCGGTAATATCATAATCCACTTATATTTAACAATAACATCGTATACACATTAGGATATAACGAAAACAGCTATTGTGTTAAAAGAAAAAGTTGCCTGCTTCTCTGCAAAATTTTTAGTAAGGCAGACTTGTAGCTTGGCAGACAATTTGAATAGGTACCTATCTAACTTGATTTGCATAGACATGTACCTATTATCTTAACTAATTTTACGAAGATTGTGAACCTATATTGTAACCATAATATTGTGACTTTTTTAACATCATAATAATCAATAACTCGTGTATTTCAAAACATAGTTACGTGTGTGCCGATTTTTCCGGACGTACATCTATTTTATTTATTTGTACATCCTGTAAACTGTCTATGATAACTTGAAAGAACTTCTCTTTAACGCACCATTTGCCGCGAAAGGAAATATGAAAAGGGTTCGCCAGAATTGCGATGTCACTTGTCAAGCGCGTCGTCGGGTGCTGTGCAAATGGTTTTTTTAAGTCGTCACAATACTTTCCCTCCCTTTGTGCCGACTGTCAGGCAATTTCTTGTTATATTAGTGTAGTGCTCAAAGAACTAGAAAATGGGACCCGTGTCGCCTTGTTAATTTTGTGAATGAAGAGTGACATTAGAAATTTTCCTAGATTGTATTTATTCGACAGGTTAGTACCTAGTAAAAGAATTGATTGTCGGACCGCTTTCCAGATTTGTACAAGTGGTATTTGTGATAGCGATTTTAGTTGTATCGCAGCTCTACCAAACAATTCAAAGTAAGTAATATTTAGTTTCATCATCATTATCATCATATTATCAGCCGAAAGACGTCCACTGCTGAACATAAGCCTCCCCCAAAGATTGCCACCCGCATCCAGCAGACTCCTGCAACCTTCGCCAGGTCATCAGTCCACCTTGCGGGGGGCCTACCCACGCTGCGCCTTCCGGTACGTGGCCGCCACTGAAGAACCTTCCTGCTCCAACGGCCATCGGTTCTACGCGCAATGTGCCCCGCCCACTGCCACTTCAGTTTAGCGATTCGGAAAGCTATTTCGGTTACTTTGGTTCTGCTGCGAATGATCTCATTTTTAATCCGATCTCGCAAAGATACTCCTAGCATAGCCCTTATATTTAGTTTACATACGTAATTTTATATGTATAATGTAATACTGCGATATACTTAAGGGAACCCAATTAACACTATCATAAATATTCGCCGTAGCTATACCTAATATTTAGTTGACCTCATAGTTTGCGTAACTCATTATCTGGAATGAAGCATTGACATCTGTTATTACTAATTATCATGTTATTAGTTACGAGCCCAGGGATGACAGCTTCCTAATCAACCCTGACCAAATAAACAACATTAGTATAATTTCTGACACAACTAACATGTTATATCTACACGGTTATTAATTCGCAGGTGAATAGCAAACCAAAACCAACCTTATGGGAACAGAATAGGATGGTTTATTGTATCTGATGTAGCTCACGAGGGTTCCTAATGGAAGAGTGATATTTGATAGCTACGGACGAATACATTATTCAAATTTGCAACGAGTCTGTGTTTGTGTTTTTCAAAATGCTTCTATTTATTGTTTGTCACGTATATTCTCGTCTTGTGGGGTTCTTAGAACGTTGATTAAATTAAACTTGTTTTCTTCGCTACTTTGTTATTCAATTTTCTGAAGCGTCTTTACGCGACAAGTGCCGACGTAATTATGTCTCACCCCTATTAAACGCTTATAGCGTTTATTCTGATGACTTGAAGAATTTAAACTTACTTGGGTATCGATATAATTATATTTTTAATTTTGAAATATTAGATATTAATATAGGTTATCGATGAGTACGTCCTATTCTCATAAAGATATTAACTTCATAAAATCAGGTAAAAAACAAATACAGGATCCGTCTAGGCTTTTAAATATCCAATACTTCATATTGACTATTTCCGATGGCGGCTTATTCGTTTTTCATTTTTGATGGATACTAAATACAAGATATAAGAAAAATACCTAATGCATCCTTTTGAATATGATTTGCATTCTTGCAAATTACTTATTCATTCAATTTACTTATCGAGATTTTAAGACTTATCGATAACAGTTATGTCGAATGTCGATGGTTATTTTAGTCCATATCTAGTACGGTCAAATCGTATATTAAACTCGCAAAACATGTAGTAAAGCTGCATTTTTGGTATGTTGTTTAGACACCATAGGGCACTATAAAACCACATTTTGCAAGCAAAAAAAAGTTGTGCTAGTTACGTAGTACGTGAAAAACTGCGAAATTTACGGTCATTTTTCAGTTTCTGATTTAAAAAAAAAAACTTTACGTTTTTTGACATTAAATGATAGGAAGCGTTTAAAGACTAATAAATTTCCAACAAGTTGAGCTAACATGTATTACCGTAGGTCTTATAGTTTTAGAGATTTGCGACTTCTTAAAAGTACTCTTTTTTGTAAACTAACGCTATTTTGAGTTTTCCTAACGATTTCGGCTTAATATCGCCTCACCTAATTATGCTACGAAAAACATGCAATAATGACCTTACAGCGCACTTAATATTCTTTCGTTAAAGGGTAAAATCATGTCAGCAAACTTTGTAATTGAAAATAAAAACGCGTAATTCAAAAGGCAGTAGGCCCGCTATCTAAGTTTTTCATACAAATCGCAAGTCGTGTTGCAAAGCTGCAATTTTAGTATATTATAAAGGCCCTATAAGGACGTACAAAAATGTATATTACAAGAAATACAAAAAAACAATTTCGGCATAAGACGAAAAAAACTGAAAAATTATTGGACTTCTTTTACTTTTTGACGTTTAATTAAGAAACTATTATCTTTTTGATACTACTTGCTACAAAACTTAAAAAGAATATTAAATTTGAAAGGATTTGAGCTACCTTGCATTACCCTAAATTATATAGATTTAGAGATACGACATTTCAAAATGTGCCCTTCATTAAGTTAAGAAAATAAATGCATGTTTTGAAGCCTCGTATACCCCCAACTATAAGACTTACAGTAATTGTTATCGGCTCAATTTGTTCCAAATTTAATGTAGTTGTTATTTACAATTACTTTTTTTTTCTTAGCGCGACCGTTTTGCCAATATTTAGTGAATAGCTTTAACGTAACCTAAAATTTGTTTAATTTTTG